>JABCRI010001118.1:0-27435 GCA_015143295.1 Tetracentron sinense | reverse complement strand
GCAAGAAGATACTAATTAAGTAATATTAATAATAACATTAATCATAAGCAAAAAAATACCTATAAGAACCTAACTTAGACAACCCCCAACAACCCCCAAAAGACAAAAAAAAATCATAACTGAAGTGTTAAATGAAAAATATCCATTAGAGATATGTTTAGAACTTTACCTTTGAGTAATGAATTTGAACCAGTTTTAAATACAAACCGGTCAACAGTACGTTCTTTCTCCATCATAAATATATATACTACATTTATATAATAAGATTTTTCCTTTAGGCAATGTGACGTCGAACCTATGTTGTTGTAGGTGTTATTAGTATTACGGATACCATTTTCCATTTACCTTCCCACAACAAAACAATAAAAAAAGTACCTCTGCCATAACTGAAGACATGCGGGGTTAAGGGTTCGTGGTCTAGTAGCCGTAATTCCTATGACCCCACGGAAGGTGCACAGTTCAGTAAAGGTCATTATTAAGCCGAACATTGGATCTAAGAGGCAAAGCTTGACCAATCGAGATTTGCGGTGGGTCACCCGCATCGTAGTAGCCCCCCACCAAGTCCATCTAAAGATTTTTCAGTGGCCCAGTCCCTGCACCCGTGATTCAAATACACATAGCCCCACAGTGAAGAACAAAACTACGGCAGGCCTTGTTCATGAGGTTCATGGTTGTGTGTATTTACCTTTGCTCGAATTTGTTTGCCGGGCTATTCCTGAATTTGGAAATGTTATTTGGCAAAACCCTTCGCTGGAATTTTTGAATACCCCTATAGTATAGGTGTCTTCAAAAGCTCTTCCAAGAACACAAACCTTTCTAGAGACCATGAAAGTGGGGAAGATTTTTATAGCAATGTGCAATGAGGTATCCTTCTTTTAATTCCCATTGTCCCTCTAAATGAACACTTTCTGAGTGCGATGAAGCACAAGGTGATGCGGGCCCGCCAGTCGCCACACTGCTTTCATGCAATTGGTACTGACTTACAACACTACGGACACTGCTGATGTTCTCCCTACCGGATATCATCACGTCCTTTGATCTATCCTTGATTTCCAAGTAACCCATCATGAACAAAATCTTACACCGGTGGGAAATACATAGGGAGTCGAAAGTAGCAATGAGTGAAGAGAGTCTCTTCCATACCCTTCGGTTCAACCAACTTGGAAAGGGAAGAGATGCAAAGCTTCATATATAGGAAGAGACTCTTTGGCTACTGTGAACGTTGAAAAAAGAAATAAGTGCGACTCTTGGTTACTCCAAATGGTTTGAAGACGTCTCCTGCAACCATCTCAAAGTTGAGTGGGTGACTTAATTAGTTATTCGTTTAATAAGGAGTGAGTGGCTGGTGGCTCTTGGGTTACTACCAAGGGTTTGAACGTGTTGGATAACGTAGTCATTGTGGTGGGGGCATTAATGAGGAAGTTAAGTTTGATGAGGTGGCAAAATGAATTAGAAATAATGATCAAATAGGGTGCCACATTGGCATCATAATTTCTTAGTATATAGTATAGATACTAGTTGAGACCGGATAACAATTTAAGAAAATCTAACATTAAATATATTATTTATTTATTAAATATTAAATAATATATGCACAAATAATAATTTACGAATATCTGAAATTAAATAATTTACCAATCCTCATGAGCGAAAAAGATTAGACCAAATGATCAATGACAACAAAAACCAATGACAGATTTACAAACTTCAATACTTTCATTTAATTGATTGTATAAGAAACACATAGAGGAAAAATAAAATAAAGAAGTACCTCATGACTTCTTGAATAATTCTTCAGTAATATTATAAGAGCTTTAGGTCGAAGACAGTCACCGGTTTGCAAAAAGATTGCTTAGTTTTGCTTTTGCAGCCTTTGAGAAAGATTTCCACCCCCCAATTACCAAATAGACACTTGCAAGCATTCCTAACAAAAGTAAGGAAAACCTTTCTAAAGGATGTTTAAGATTCAAAGTCTCATGAATTTGTCCGATCAATGGTTTGTGGATTATCACCCAAAGAACGAAATAATGGGGGGAACTATTTAAAAGATCATGTAATTGAAACCAAACAATTTGAAGGAGAAGATGAATAGTAAAATGACTTTTTTAAATGACAGAAAAAATTTGGATGAGAGGATGATTATTGAAACGATGGCTAGCAATATGAAAAGAGGAGAGAGAGTCACGATGATAGGAATCGTGGGGAGATAGAAATAGAGAAAGAGACGTGAGACTTGAGATACGCGAGTAGATTGTGTTTTGAAAGATAGAAATGTGTGAGAGAAAATTTAGGAGAGGTTAAAGGTTATTTGATAATTGATGACCTAAATCAAACGTTGGAGATTAAAGAGAGAAGGCGCATGGCATCCTTAGGATTGAACGTGTAGGATTCGAGAGATTGGAGTTTGGAGAGCAGGTAGAAAGTCTTATTTCTTTATATTATAGTATAGAAATAGAGAGAGAGAGGAGGTCACTAGTAAACCTGGCTGATTATACCTTATAATCAGCTCACCTCTTTATACTGTTAGATTGCAAACATGGTCAGGATTAAAACACCATTTATTAATCTAATTTTATAATTACCAAAAATACACTTCATTTTAAGTGTAAAAGCTCCAACACATCTCTTCTTCTCCAAAAGTAAGTTTGGAAGGATGAATTATAAGGGTGAGTGAATCTTAACCACAATTATTAAGTGTTAAAAATGAGTCTCGAAAAAGGGACCACAAGGTCCTCTTCTTAGCTGACCGCAATATCTCATGTCTTTTTTTACCTCTTTTTAAATTATGGTTAAACTTAATTAACTAAAATATGGATGAACCCCGTAGTTAGTGGGTGTTAAAAAGACGCACAATCCATTGTTTTTTAAAAAATAAAAATAAAAGTCACTCAAAGGGAGTGAGGGGTTTGGCAGACCCGTTAATAAAGAAAAATAATGGGGGATATAAAACCTTACCCCTACAAAGACACCAAAGAGGGGGGACATAAAACCTTACCCCAACAAAGACACAAATGGGGGGGGGGGGGGGGGGGGGGGGGGATAATACCTTACCCCTACACGAACAAACCTACCAAACAAATCAACAACAAAAATCAATCACTGCTAACCAATCTAACATTGCCCAAACCAGCTTTATCGGAAGATAAGAGAGCTGAGCTGAGGAGGGCAATCCTGATAAGGAAAGATATCACCTGAAAGTTAAATGTTACAACCATGATTAGTAAGAAAATCGGCAACCATATTGGCTTCCCTAAAAATGTGATTAATAGATAAGCAAATATTCATCACTTGATTTATCTTCTTATTCTAATACCACACATTCTAAGGATGACTAAAAGAACTCTTCCAAGCTTCTACGAGAGTTTTAGCATCAGATTATACATCTACCTAAAGATAACCAAGCCTTTGACAAAGAGTAAGACCATCAATAGGAGCTCTAAAGTCGGCAACATAATTAGTACAATGGCCATAAAAATCATAAAAGCAAACAATCATCACTCTAGAGTGGTCTCGAATAATCCTTCCTCCTCCTACTAAATCCAGATTACCTTTAGAAGCACCATCTACATTCAATTTAATTCTGCTTTGAGGAGGCTGGAACCATTTGACATGAGATATGATGATTCTTCCAGGAGAAATAGGGGTCATAATATTAAGAATAGAAACATCAATGGTGTCGTGACCCAAAATACTCCCTAAGAGTTAGGAGACCTTTTGGCCCGTGACTTATCATATCAAACCATCCTGTGAGATAGCACAAAGCATATGAATTGTGGAAGTGGAAAATTTCTTAACTTTACAATTGTATTCCTACAACATATCCAAAATGAAGAGCGAACATCCTCGCTCAACCAAAATACATTTCTCTCTCACATAACTCAAATCCCACATAGGGCCACCTGTCAATGCCCTCTCATCATCCCAGAAGACCCAAGATAGGATCCTTCTCAACGTACTCCACCTCGATACATGGTTCTGGAGCGCATCTATCCAATCGTGTACCTACCGACAACAATAGGTCGACTGAGGATTGAAAAGCTCTGCGTATACAAACCACGAGATAGCAATGTTATAACATTTCACATGATACATATTCATAGTTGAACATAACACATGCATACTGTAATTAGAGTCCAGAAACCATCATTTCTTTTCTTTCAAAACTTGTGCATACTTTTCATAAACCATATTTTGCAGAAATCTTCGAGCCTACTTTAAAACCATACTTTTATAACATCTTTTATTTATTGGAGACAGATGACTAGTACCAGTACCTAGCCTAAGTATACTAGTATCCTCTCATTGCTTTCTTACGTACTTTTTATCTTACTTCGAAACAGATGACTCGTACTCGTACCTAGTCTCAGTATACAAGCATCCTTTCTTTCTTACATTTTTTTACTTACTTTGAAACAGATGGCTAGTATCCGTACCTGGTATAAGTATACTAGCATCCTTTCATTGCTGTTCTTTTCTTTGCTTTTCTGATAAAACATCGATTCTTTTCTTAGAAAACTTTGAGTCACATATACTTTGAGAAAAATCCATACTTATCGATGAAACATACTATTCATTTCCTGTGGTCATGCAAACATCGTGTACATATATCCTTGTGAACAACATGGGGGACATGGAAAACACTTTTAAACATCAAACATACTCATGGCTTTTCATTTATAGCAATTGTATACCAGTACTTAAATATGTTCTTCAATTTCACCAACAAAACATCATGCTTTTCATCTTACTTTGGGTTAATAAAATCATCACATCATTAAACATTATCAAGAACATACCTCCCATCTTTTCCTTGGTTTTTAAAACAACTTAATTTCATCAAACACATGCTTTTCACTTTCCTTTTTATTAAAGAACAATAACAAAATCATATACTAGAAAAATATCTACCTTTTTCCATCAAAACATATTCTTTCATCCGTACTTTTCATAGATGGATTACAACAAGGGTAGCTAGTGGGAAGTATTTACCTTCCAAGACCGATTCCCTACGGCCTGAGTGCTTTAGAAAGCTTGTGGGAAAAAGATCCAAGCTTGAGAGAGCTTGTGGAAGCAAGAACAAGCTCCAATCTTGATCTTAGCAACAACCCTTAGAAAAAACCCTAGTTCTCTCTCTTTTCCTCTAAAAGAGTATCTCTCAAAGTGTTTGTAACCCTAACCCCTCGAAAATGAAGTATTTATAGAGTTAGGGTTATGAAAAACCCAAACTACCATTTGTTTTAACAATTTATAGTTTCTGAGTTCAAAATTAGTTGACTGGTTTTCATGACCATTCAAAATCAGTCAACTGGTTTCTATGACTGGTTCCGGAAATAAATCAGTCGACTGGTTTTGCTGTTTAAGCCTATTTGGCCTGTTTTGGCCATTTTTGACACTTAGAGTAGTTTCTACTCTTTCTTAGACCACTCCCCACCCCTTGCTTCAACTTGAGACCCATGCCTACATAATACATAGATTTGACACAAGGACCATGATCCTCATCTCATAAACGTGGACGACAATACCAGACAACCCTTGGCCTATGCATAGGCACTATCACTACAAGAAAAGTGGCTTTTAGCCACGGATTATAATGACGGAATACAAAACCGTCAGTATATCTAGGTTATAACGACGGTTTTGTTTCCGTTGCTACATTACCACTAGTATTTGGAAATAAATTAATACCTTAAGAATTAGATACGCTTAAGAATTTCTAGTGACGGAAAGATTTCCGTTTTTAATAGTCACATCATATACCGACGGAAAAAAATCCGTCGTTGTTTTAATTAAAATATATAATCACAGAAATATTTCTGTCAGTATATGTTAAAACAAACCGACGAAAATATTTCTGTGGGTAAAAGCCCTTTAGTTAAATCCCCAATTCCCTCTTTCGCGATCAGTTCCTCCTGCCCTAATACCCGTAATACCGCGCGCATTTCCTTCTTCTTGTAGCCCTTCGTCGGTAGCCCTTTGTCGACACCGTCGCCCTTCGCCATCTCTCCAGTAAACTCTCTCTTGCTCTCCCTCTCTGTGAATTTCTCTCTCTCTCTCCCTCTCTCTCTGTCAAGCTTTCTCTCTCTCTCTCTCTCTCTCTCTCTCCCTCTCTCTCTGTCAAGCTTTCTCTCTCTCTCTCTCTCTCTCTTTGTGTTACATGCCTTTTACTAGAAAACATAAAAAATGAAGAAAGGGGAGAGGATTGGTTGATTCGAGGTAGCCCGAGACCTCCATTGTTACCTCTTCGAGAGGGCAAACCTCCACATGTTCTCTTAGAACACTTTAACTTCATTCAACATATAAAATACAGATTACATTCTCCTATTTATAGCCCTACAAAGGAGTTATAGAAACTAAATTACAAGTAAATAACTACTAATAACTACCTAAGGGATAAGGAAGACAAGAGAGGTGATATAGTAAGAGGATGTGTATTGGGTACACATCACTTTGCCTCTCTCTATTCGTCCCTCTCTCTCTCTCTCTCTCTCTCTCTCCAATTTTCTCTTGCTCTCTCTGTTCGTCCCGCTCTCTCTCTCTCTGTGTCAAGCTATCATGCTTCTTTTTCCTATTCCAGAGAGATCGAAGCTAAGGTTTGCAACATTTGGTCATTTTATGTTAAATTATCCATCACATTCAATTATTTTAGATTAAATATGCTCTAGAGGGATGACTTCCCATGCTTTCTTTATATTGTTCAGATTCATATGATTTTTTTTTTTTTTTTTGTTGAATGCAATTAGGAGAATTTGATCAAGAATCTGTATAATTTATTTAGGGTGGTGCTACGCGCACCTTATCTTTTGATGAAAATACACCATAAGTGAAAATTTTTATTGAAGGACAATAATACCCTTCTTATTCTCTTCGTCATCTTTCTCCTTTCTCCAACCAAACCTGGTAATCCCCTCTCTGCCTCAATATCTTTTCTGAAAACAATGGTGTAGTTGTCTTCTCCATCTTCCTAAAATATTGATTGATAGACAAAGTAAAGAGAAATGAAGACGTAGATGAATAGAAGGATAGCTGAGGCAATGGCCAGGGCTTTTCAGATTCTTGCAAGCTGAGAGAGCGTGTGGTGTCAACAAATCACGCTCAATGTGGCCCTCAAGGTTGCATTTCTTTGAACATATTTTTGTGGCCTCGAAATATTTCATAAAAAAAAATTTTGCTTGAATTTCATATGTTGAGAAATATTTGTGGGGCCACAAAAACCTCTTGTGGACCCAAATATTTAACGAGTCTTGAATCACCTAGGAATTTTTGCGGTTAAGTTCGTAACAAATGGTATTAGAGCTAGCACTATGTTTCGAGATCGAGTCTCAGAGGGCACGACCTAGAAAAGGGTTATCAACCGGACACCACGGGCCAGAGTCACCCCACATAGGAAAAAACTATCTAAATGTCACTAGTTATTAAAAAAATAAGCCACAGTGAAATTTGTCATAGAGTGGGCTACCATGGACATCGGCTGCGGAGCATAGTGAGATGTTATAATCCCCAATTATATATGAATGAACCTAGCCATCTGTTGACTGATGCATGTTCTACCTATGTCTAAAAACAAAACAAAGAAAACATTTTTCAAAAATCACAAATCAAAATCACTTGTTTGAAAGAAATTTTTTTTTTTTTTTCCTAAATGTTTATGAGCCCAGAAATGTTTATAAAAAATTCAATCAAACAAGGCCCAAGATTTCGGGAATGTTATTGTTTTTAATTTGATCGCAAACATTTATAGCGTGAGTACTATGCCAACGTGTGCTTCCAGGGATTGAAACCTTAAATATGTCCTAGGAGAAGGGATACAGAAGATGCCTCCCTATTTGCTCCAATCGTAAGATGTAAGTCTTGTCTAGGGGAAGACTCGGGTTCGAGTATATATGGGTGGCGTGGCAGTTGTAGACTTACTATTTGTATTAACTTAACTCTTGTAGGAAAAGAAAATATAGGACAAACAATTCACAAAGCACAAAAGGGATATGAAGAACTAATTTCAATAATCAAAAAATATTTTAGGCTTCTCACAATTAATAATGAATCACCCATTAAATAAAGCACACCATATGCTTGCTATTTAAGGAAAACAAAACAACTAAATAAAAGATATAGTCCTAATAAGAAACACTAAGAAAGACATCTAACCCTAATAGAAAAAAATAAGTTCTCGGTTTAGGTATTTCCAACAGCCTCCCTTAAACTGAGATCTTTGAACGCCATCATCCCCATCATCGTCTTCAGCTGTACACATTGGTTGTTGACAATGACTTTGTAAAAATGTCAGCAACTTGGTCTCCGAGTGAAATAACTCGAAAACAATTTCATTGTCATGCATATGATCATGATTGTAGTGAAATTTGATGTCAATATGCTTGCTCATTCCATGAAAAACTAGATTTTTTGACAACGCAATTGTTAATCTATTGTCACACATGATTTTCGTTGGAACTTCTTGCTTTTCATTTAAATCACTCTAAAATCCTATTTCTTAATTCAAATTTATTTTTGATCCGACGACGTGCTATGTTTTCTCCCCCATTGCTAATAGGTTGATGGGTCCATAACTTACAATAGGTGACCTAACGGTCGCCTAAGCATGCAACGCAGCCACACCGCTTGAGTAGCACAGTAAGCAGCTGCAGTGTACTTTGCCTCAGTTGTAGAGAGTGCATGTGTTAAATTCACATGATAAATGACATCAAAATCCCCAAATATTATAAAACGTGGGAGATAATTAGTACGAAAATTTCACTTCAATATTGAAACCAAGTCTATTAGAATGCGCCTATGGAGACCGTACAGTCTCAGCCCTAATCGAGACCGTCCGAGTTTTTCCAGCATTCTAGGACAACCAAACAATTTGGCTACCGGCTAGCTACTTGTCACATGAAATCATTTTATGTCTCCAAGTAAAATAACAAAATTCAAGTTAATTAATCTGAAACATGTTATTTTAACTATATCACTTAAAATAACATGATTCAGGTTATTTCACCTGAATCAGTTAATTTCTATGATCTACTCAAGTAACTTGATTTCAAGCAAAATTACTGAATCAATTAATTTATATGGTTCACCCAAAAATAACGTGATTCATGTTATTTTAATTGATTCAGTTGAAATAACATGATTCACATCACCAAGCCATGACAACTTTCCTTTTTCTACAAAAAAAAAAATACACCAAGCCATTATCACTCCGACATATGCTACAAGCTCAGCTTTCAAGCGGCTAGGGGGAAAGGATAATGTAGATCCGTGGAGGGGTTGTTGCTATAAAGGATAAGCAATGTTTTTGCTACATTTTGCGAAATCTCGATTTCGTTCCCACCCTCGACATATTTCAGATTTGCAGATTTTGGCCGTAATTTTTGAAATTTGAATGAAATTTTAGAATTTTGGCTGAAATTTCAAATTTTATTTTTAAATAGTTTTTGTAATTCTTTTTAAAACAAAATTCTGAAATATTCCAAAATATTTATTGAAATTTAAAAAATAATATAATAATGTTTAAATAAATATATATTAAATTTTAATAAAATATTATTTCAACCAAAATTTTCCGATTTTCAACCAAAATTTTGTGAAATATCATGAAAATAATTAAATTTAATAAAATATTTATAAATAAATAAAAATTCTGAAATTTCGTTGAAAAATCCAAAATTTTCAAATTTTCGATTCAGGTTGTAAGACCGAAATTACCGAAATAAATGCGATTTCAAACTTTGAAATTAAGAATCCTCTTCAATCAATCCTTTTTCAAAGGCCCAAAATCAGCTTCTGCTTCTAGAAGGCGGAACCCATTGCCATCTTTGCGCCTTAAGGTTTTGCAATTCTCTTTACGCCTTCCTGCTACTTCTACTTTTGAGGGATATGACAGACAACTACCAATGGTTGAGATGAGCTCTCCCTTGTGGTGGTTGTGGGATTTTGTTGCGAACTCAAGCTTCTGTTTCTTTGCAGGCCAGAAGAAGAAGGATGAACCTACCACGAATTAAGTCAAGATAGTTGGTACTTGGTACAACGACGCTGTTTTCATCAAAGGGCAGTTACACATCAGGGCTTTGTCCCAGTGGTAGTGTAAGCACCCTATTTTTGCACCCCTATCCCTCTTCCCACTTCTTCAAATGCTCCAAGGTTTACCCAAGGCCCAAGCCCATTTGGCCAAACTTATACCCAAACAACTCAATCAAGCCCAATTACTTAATTCCATTACCCAAGCCCAAGTAGCCAAGCCTAATTACCCAATTGTCTTAGGCAAAACTCAATTGCTTTAGTGAAAGCCTAATTACCATAGCCCAAGCCCAATTGCCATAGTTAAAGTCCAATAACCATAACCCATGACCCATCTACTAACAACCCATGATCCATAAGGTCTAGTCCACATACCCACATCCATTCAACCCATATCCAAGACCCACTAACCCAAGTCCACTTTCCACTTTCCTACAAAAGACCTTTTATTTTTTCTTCAAACCCCAAATAGCCCCATTTTTATGTTTACACACCTTTTTGACCACCCAATCATCTCTCACCAAGTACACACCTTTTTGACTAACCAATCACCTCCCATACTCCCTTACACCTCTTACAACTCATTCTTACACCTCTTACAAAATAATTAATTCTCTTACACTCCTTTTGACCACCCAATCACTTCTCATCAAGTACATACCTTTTTGATTACCCAATCACCAACCACATCAATTTTGACCAACCAATTACCTCCCTTCTTCTCACCCAACCCTCTATTAATCACCAAATTGCCACAACCCCTTGAAACTTCTATAAATACAAGACCCTCACAAGCCATTTCTTCCACCTCCAAAATCCCAAGTGGAAACCCTAGCTCTTCCTCCTCTCACTCCTTTTATATCTTTTTAGCCTTGAAGAAAGTTAGAAGAAGCCAAGGTTTAGAGTGTGTAGAGAATTCTAGGACTAAAAGCCTAGAGTTCTTCATTAACTCTCTTCCTTTGTGGACTCTAAAAACTCATCACCTCTTGGAGCATTGGAGAAGTAGTCTTGGAGGAGTAGGCACTCCTTCTTTTATTCTTTATCTTCTTCTTTACTTCATATCTTTTTTTTTATTTGTAGTCTTCTTCTAGAATAATTTGGGAAGACCTTTCTTTTCTCAAGTTTAGTTGGGTCTCTCTACACCAATCTAATGGTATAGAGGGACCCCACCTCAAAAGAAAGGAGATGTCTTATATTTTCTCTCATGTAAATATTTCTTTCTTTCATATGTACCCACTAGTGTGGATATGGGTAGGCCCATAGAGAGTGGAAGCTAAAGCTATACCTCTCTTTTTATTTTGTTTCTTCATTTTGATTCTAGTCCTTCTTCTAGAATCATTTGGGAAACTCATCATCACTCCAATTTTCATAGTTGAATCTCATTACATCATTCATAATGGTGTAAAGGGACTACATTAAAGAGGAGATGATGAGTTTTCATTTCTTTTTTTTTCTTCATGTTCTATTTTGAATGGATAAATGATGACTTAAGGACCCAAGGACTTAAAGAGAACTTTATCCAAAATGCCTCATATCAAAGACAATGGTATTTGATTTATTATCAACACCAATCCAACAAAATAGGTGTTGGCAATAGACCATTTACTGTTCACAATGCACACCCCTCTTTATGTCTAAAATATAATCTTTTAGCCTAACTTTTCCTTAGCCTTTCTCTTGAATTAAATTTGACTTTAGTTAAGTTTGCCAAAATCTCACCTATATGAAAATCCAAAAAAAAACATGATAAAATCTCAAAATACCAAAAACATTATAAAATCTCAAAATACCAAAAAAATCTAAAAATACCAAAAGACCAAAAACATGCTTGCTAGATCTTGGTTAGCCTACTCAACCATGGTTAACACCCTTCTAACCGCGGTTAGACCTAGACTTTGCACTTGACCAACCCGGTCAACTAAACCCTAGCCCCTAAGCTAGACCCTTGACCACCTTATGCACACACACACGCACCCTTAGCCTTGGCACGGGCTCATGTGCCAGAACTACGCTCGGTCTGATCTCACTTTATGAGTACGTAGGCAACCCCACTCGGGTTCGACCCTAGCTTATTTAGCTTTCTTTTTTTCTTGGACTAGCATTTATTTAAATACTTAGGTATTTTAATTAATTTTGAGTTTAAATTGGCTTAAATTTAGGGAGTAGGTAACTGTTATAAAACGGGGGTCCTGGGGTGCCTAACACCTTCCCCGGGACTTAATCGAACCACTTACCCTAACTCTGATAGACCATATGCCTTATCCAAATCACTCGGGACCTATCCCTAAGAATGAATAGGTGGCGACTCTCAGTCAAAACACAAATGTGAAAGTGGGTAGGAAAATCCCATGCTCAGCTCTGGCGACTCTGCTGGGGAAAAGGTTCAAGCCAGAACTTAAACTTAAGCCAAATAATCTCAAATTTAATCAAAATACTTAGGTATTTAATTAAATGCTAATTCTTTATATCTCTTGCATGTTTTCTTGTACAGTGCATGCATCTCATTATAGTGTAACAACCCAATTACCCATAGTCAGGCTTATTACGCTCACGGCTGTTGGATGACTATCCTCAGTGACAGGGGCTTAACAGTCTTGGAGGTCTGCGGAATTACTCCTGCTGGGTGACTACCCTCAGGGAAGGATTCTGAACGCTCCCGCTTACACCAATCATCCCTTTTCAGGTATGTTCTATACCGGGGAGTAGCATATACGGTGTTAAGTGACCCTCATCTTTTAGGAACACCTTGCATTACCCCTGCATGCATACATATAGACTAGGCTAAGTATAGCTTACAAGCAGCCCACCCGGAGGTATATGCTAAAGCCTAACCTGCTTGTACCTTATACCTGTCCCCCAACCATGGTTGAATATCAGGATACTCTGTCCAGATAAACACCCATCCAGGGGGCATGTACTGAGCCTTTTGTTATGCTTGTAATAAAATACTCCTACCATGTCTCCAGACATACGTGAGGTTCAAATCCTAAGTTGTAATGGGAGAATCAATTCACCTATCTCAACTTTAGCTCAGTAGGCCCTGGCTACCAGCAACCCAGGTTAGCAGAACGGAGTTCTCTCCGCCTACCCTATTGGGCTACACTTGTCGTGTCATACCCCGTCCAATACAAAAAAAAAAAATCAAAAAAAAAAAAAAAAAAAAAAAAAAAAAAATTCCCTCTTGCATGTCATTCCAACTCCAAACCAGGGGCATTGCCCCTGTGTCAACTAGACAAGTTATTTGCATGCATTCCGACTTTCTCCTGCATGATATTCCAATTGTCAGACTAGGGGCATTGCCCCTGTGTCAGCTAGACAATTAGGTCATTTTGCATATACTCTAACTTTCTCCTGCATGCTAACTCAACTTCCAGACTAAGGGCATTGTCCCCAGGTCATCTAGACTATTAAGTTGTTTGCATGCCCTTGCTCTCCCATCTATTCAAACTCTCATTCTATATCTCCCATCTTTTCAGGAGCATACCCTGAGCCGAGCACGGATCTGAAAAGCAAGATACTTGATACGACATGGACCCTCAAGATGGACAAGAGACTGACCCGGATACCCCGAGATCACAATCTCAGGTTCCGGATTTCGAAGCAAGACTAGCTGAGAATGCCCGGAGTATTGAAAATTTGACAAACATCGTCCAGGATTTTATGCGGGCAGTGACTCATGCCCTCTCTTCCTCAAATTCTCGATCGGCCGATGTGCCAGGTCCATCACAAGCTAATCCACCACATGTCACCAGCCATATCTCACCGCCTGTTATCAACACCCCACTACCTGTTCAACCTCCACAACTGCATACCCTCAATATCCCCCCACCACCCGTCCAACCACAACCCGACTTCACTTTCGGCATACCACCTCCACCTGTTCAACCACAACCTATACCCCACATCACACCTCCCATCATTGACCAGTTTGAGGAGGAGGAAACCATAGCTGGTGCTGAACCCCATACCGGGTCCGCTCATATATCTTCCAGTTCAGCCCAGATCCCTGATGCCTACAGAGAAAGAATTGAGAAGTTAGAAGAGCTAGTCAAGACATCTCAGGGAACCCGTAAATCAAATGATTTCAAGGACATGTGCATGCACCCAGGGATTCAACTGCCCCGCGATTTTAAGATACCTGACTTTGAGAAGTATAATGGGAAGGGTTGTCCCGAAATGCATTTAAGGGTTTACCGTGGAGAACTGTTCCAGTTGGAACATGATGACAAGTTATTGGTGCAACTGTTTCAGAAAAGCTTGAAAGGGGTAGCCCTACAATGGTTCACTAAGGTGGATCCAAACAAAGTCAGAACTTGGGAGGGTCTCTGTGAGACATTTTTGGCCAAGTACTCCTATAACGTCGATCTAGTCCCGTAGAGGATAGATTTGGAAAAGATGTCCCAGAGGGATAACGAAACCTTCATTGAATACTCTGTTCGGTGGAGAGAAATGGCCGGAAAAATGAGCACCCCTTTACCCGAGGAGGAGCAAGTGACCACTTTCCTCCGTACTCTTAAGCATCCACTTAAGACACTCCTGGCCGCACAACCGATCTCTGACTTCAGTACTATGGCCAAATGTGGTGCCCGGATTGAAGCAACAATGGATGACATAGGGGCATTCGATATGTTCCAGGGTTCGAAAGGTGCATCATCTTCTCGTGCTCCCTTACCTCCGAGAAAGGATAACAGAAGAAGAGAAAATGATAGACAAATGGTTGCAGCCATACGAGTCCCTAACTTGCCCCAACAATCTCGGCAGCCCCAGCAGGCTCGGCAGCCTCAGCAAGCTCAACAAAACCAGGGAAAACTCCTCTCCAACCAAATGACATTTGAACAAAGGAAAAATCGGGCGTTCACACCGATCCCGTATTCTTTGTCGGCACTCCTCCCATTTCTGTTGAGCAAGAAGCTTATCACACTGAAGGAGCCTCAGCCTCCACCAGTTAACCTTCCAAAGGGATACAGGCCGGAGCAGCACTGTGGATATCATCAATCACCAGGGCATCCTACAGATCGGTGCTATGACCTAAGGCATGCTGTCCAGGACCTATTGGAGACAGAAGCAATTTGCTTTGCACCAGGGAACACTGACATCACCCAAGTCCCTCTGCCTAATCATGCTACTCCTGGGAACTAAGGCGCATCAGCCGGAAGCCCCTACAGTCGAATTTTGAGCAAACTCTATGTTTGTCGTGTCTTTGTTTCATTTCATTATCAATGTCTTGCAGTCGGCTTGTCGGCCCGTGTCAGTCCTGTCGTCTAGTCCGAGTCAGTCGAGTAGCCAGTGGCCCTTTGAGTCATGTTTGTCTTACATCGAGTATGTTCACCCTTTTTGTGCAATGCAATGAAATAGTTTTTTTTTTTTTTTAAAATCAAATTTCTATTGTGCTCTGAGATGCCTAATTCGGGAACTAAACTAGTTTCTAATGCCTATAAGGGACAATGTAATAGCAGAAGGATTCAATGGAAATCATAATGTTCAAATCAATAGATATTCCCTCAAGACTGAATGAACCAAGGCAAGAACAATACAGGGGCAACGAAGACCTCTTTGAGCCGTCAAATCCCAACCAACTGAAATGAGGACGATGCAATGAACGTACATGCTCTTGACCAATTAAGGAAATGATAAGAGGCCATCTTTTGATAAACCTCACTATACCTCGCTTACCCATGCTATATATATCCGCTAGTTAAACCTTTGAGCCTAAGAGCCTTTCTTTCAAAACCCACACATAGGCACCCCGTGAAAGTCAAAAGAGCAATGCAAGAGGAACAACCAACAAAGAACAACAACAGAGTGGCTTTTAGCCGAACTACGTCATGACCTGATCCCTATTTGGGTACGTAGGCAGCCTGAAATCAGGTTCGGTCATAATACAGCAAATGCCAACAATACAAGACAATCATGCACAAAACAAAACAAAAAAAAAAAAACAAAACAAAACAAAAAAAAAAGAAAAAAAAAAGAAAAAAAGAAAAAAAGTACTTGGCCAACAAAGAAACAAAGCTTCACCAAAAGACAAGGCATACAGAAGCTGGTTCCACCCCAACACTGAACAAGTATCATAGGGTGCCCTACCCTTGCTGAAACAGTAAATTTGAGCCATATCTCGTTTCTAGCCAAACCACGTTTCGTCCGAAAACATTAAGCCCTCATTGATCTTTGAAAGGAATTGAGCATTAACGTTCAAAAGCATTCATCCTCATTGTTCGACAGGCGATGATGAGAGAAGACTGAAGAATTATTGGAGAAAGGTTCAAGAACAGATGAGAATATGCAAAACTTTTGTACCCAGTCCTGGTGAAAACCCGAAAGGGTCCAGGGGCAAAAAAAGGATAAATCAAATTTCACGGGCATAGTAAGGAATCATCAATCCTACTATTGCGCAAAAATTACGTGAACCCAGTCCTGGTAAAAACCTGAAAAGGCCCAGTGGTAAAAAATGGATAAAAATCAAAATGTGCAACCTAGTCGCGGTGAGAAGCTGAGAAACTCGGGAGCAAAATAGGGAAGCATAATTAATACAAGTGCGAGTATCAATCAATCAGGAACAGATGCAGATCTATTCTAAAGATGATCAACCACAGCTTCATCAATGTTACCTGAAGGCAAAGGAACCTAGCTAGGTCTCCCACTGCAGGCAATCTCAGACACACATATAAGTGGTCAATTTCATTATAAACAGTCTGCTGGTCAACCGTCAGTCTACCGTCAAACCACTAGTCAGTCAGTCCATCAATCTTTTTAAGTTGTTCGCATCACTTGTCAGTCAATTCATCAGTCTTTTATCAAGTCGTGTGAATTCATAATCAGTCAAAGTCCATTCCCCAGTAGAGTCAGCTCAAAGTCGACTGTTCACTCTCGCTGGTGCAAGGAAAACACTGGAACCATGGCAAGGCAAAGTCAGTAGACTATCCTAGATGTCACAGATGTTTAAAAAAAGATCAGTACACCCTGGGGGGCAAGTACCAACAATTGGACCATCTGAGCCGGGGGCAATCCAATTCGGCAGGTCAGATATATACAGAGAGGCAAAGATACATGCAATGGCTCAGGGTCACAACTCTCGCTCCCTCATATCCAATTCATTCGAATTTTCAAACTCATTGTCATACTCTCTATAACTCTTGCTTATTCTTATTAGCAACCTATTCAAATCTCTCCAGGTGAAGCAGTCGGATGGCTATCTTCACCCTCCTTAGTCCGCTACCCATTCAGACAATGGGGCCGTTGTTTGTGCTGTGTTGCGTTCCCCTTCAGTGAGACAATCGGGCGGTTGTCTACACTATATTGGCTTGCTACTAGGTGAAGCAGTCGGGCGGCTGTCTTTACCCTTTTTATCTTGCAACCCAGTCAGATAATGGGGTTGTTGTTTGTACTGTATTGTATTCTCCTTCAGTGAGACAATCGGACGGTTGTCTACACTATCTTGGCTTGCTACCAGTTGAAGCAGTCGGGCGGCTGTCTTTACCCTCTTTATCTTGCTACCCAGTCAGACAATGGGGCCGTTGTCTATATTGTGTTGTATTCTCCTTTAGTGAGACAATCGGACGATTGTCTACACTATCTTGGCTTGCTACTAGGTGAAGCAGTCGGGCGGCTGTCTTTACCCTATTTATCTTGCTACCCAGTCAGACAATGGGGCCGTTGTCTGTATTGTGTTGTATTCTCCTTCAGTGAGACAATCGGACGATTGTCTACACTATATTGGCTTGCTACCAAGCGAAGCAGTCGGGCGGCTGTCTTTACCCTCCTTATCTTGTTACCCAGTCAGGCAATCGGGCCGTTGTCTGCACTGTGTCGCATTCCCCTTCAGTGAGACAATCCGGCGATTGTCTACACTATCTTGGTTTGCTACCAGGTGAAGCAGTCGGGCGGCTGTCTTTATCCTTATTTATCATTGTCAGACAATCGGGCGGTTGTCTACTGGTTCGCTTCCTTTTCACTAATCAAGGAGTATACTGTCACGGTTGTGTGACCGGGTGTCAGTTGCGGCCTCCAGTGAAGTTCTTCTTGCTCTACTAGCTCACTAATCAAGGGGTATGCGGATGCGGTCGTGTGACCGGGTGTCGTTTACAGCCTCCAGTGACGCTAATCTTGCACCCATCATTGCTTTGATTCATCTCCGGTAGATGGTTGTGCGATCAACCTTCACCTCATTTTTGATGAAATGGTCATGTGATCGACCCTCACCTCATCTATCTTCGGTGAAATGGTTGTGTGATCGACCCTCACCTCATCTATCTTCGGTGAAATGGTTGTGTGATCGACCCTCACCTCATCCATCCTCAGTGAAACGGTTGTGTGATTGACCCTCACCTCATATATCCTCGGTGAAACGGTTGTGTGATCGACTCTCACCTCATCTATCATCGGTGAAACGGTTGTGTGATCGACCCTCACCTTATCTATCCTCGATGAAATGGTTGTGTGATCGACTCTCACCTCATCTATCTTCGGTGAAGCGGTTGTGTGATCGACCCTCATCTCATCTATCCTCGATGAAATGGTTGTATGATCGACCCTCACCTCATCTATCCTCGGTGAAATGGTTGTGTGATCGACTCTCACCTCATCCATCTTCGGTGAAGCGGTTGTGTGATCGACCCTCATCTCATCTATCCTCGGTGAAACGGTTGTGTGATCGATCTTCATCTCATCTATCTTCGGTGACACGGTTGTGTGATCAACCTTCACCTCATCTTCGGTGGATGGTTGTGTGATCAACTTTCACCTCATTTCCGGTGAAACGGTTGTGTGATCAACCTTCACCTCATCTTCGGTGGATGGTTGTGTGATCAACTTTCACCTCATTTCCGGTTAAACGGTTGTGTGATCAACCTTCACCTCATCTTCGGTGGATGGTTGTGTGATCAACTTTCACTTCATTTCCGATGAAATGGTTGTGTAATCAACCTTCACCTCATCTCCGGTGGAATGGTTGTGTGATCAACTTTCATTTCATCTCTGGTGAAATGGTTGTGTGATCAACCATCACCCTATCTCCGTTGAAGCGGATACATGTTCACTCCTCTCATCCATCATGCATCTCCAGCACTCCACATTTTTGTCTTGGCAAACTTAACTTAGTTTCAAGTTAGTTCATTATCATTTCTTATATTTTTCCAAGTTTCGCAGGTTTTACTGTGCAAAAATAGTGGTGATTTCAGTCTTTGTCGTTCGCTTGCCCGCACCCTCCGACAAAGAGGGGCAGCTGTAAGCACCCTATTTTTGCACCCCTATCCCTCTTCCCACTTCTTCAAATGCTCCAAGGTTTACCCAAGGCCCAAGCCCATTTGGCCAAACTTATACCCAAACAACTCAATCAAGCCCAATTACTTAATTCCATTACCCAAGCCCAAGTAGCCAAGCCTAATTACCCAATTGTCTTAGGCAAAACTCAATTGCTTTAGTGAAAGCCTAATTACCATAGCCCAAGCCCAATTGCCATAGTTAAAGTCCAATAACCATAACCCATGACCCATCTACTAACAACCCATGATCCATAAGGTCTAGTCCACATACCCACATCCATTCAACCCATATCCAAGACCCACTAACCCAAGTCCACTTTCCACTTTCCTACAAAAGACCTTTTATTTTTTCTTCAAACCCCAAATAGCCCCATTTTTATGTTTACACACCTTTTTGACCACCCAATCATCTCTCACCAAGTACACACCTTTTTGACTAACCAATCACCTCCCATACTCCCTTACACCTCTTACAACTCATTCTTACACCTCTTACAAAATAATTAATTCTCTTACACTCCTTTTGACCACCCAATCACTTCTCATCAAGTACATACCTTTTTGATTACCCAATCACCAACCACATCAATTTTGACCAACCAATTACCTCCCTTCTTCTCACCCAACCCTCTATTAATCACCAAATTGCCACAACCCCTTGAAACTTCTATAAATACAAGACCCTCACAAGCCATTTCTTCCACCTCCAAAATCCCAAGTGGAAACCCTAGCTCTTCCTCCTCTCACTCCTTTTATTTCTTTTTAGCCTTGAAGAAAGTTAGAAGAAGCCAAGGTTTAGAGTGTGTAGAGAATTCTAGGACTAAAAGCCTAGAGTTCTTCATTAACTCTCTTCCTTTGTGGACTCTAAAAACTCATCACCTCTTGGAGCATTGGAGAAGTAGTCTTGGAGGAGTAGGCACTCCTTCTTTTATTCTTTATCTTCTTCTTTACTTCATATCTTTTTTTTTATTTGTAGTCTTCTTCTAGAATAATTTGGGAAGACCTTTCTTTTCTCAAGTTTAGTTGGGTCTCTCTACACCAATCTAATGGTATAGAGGGACCCCACCTCAAAAGAAAGGAGATGTCTTATATTTTCTCTCATGTAAATATTTCTTTCTTTCATATGTACCCACTAGTGTGGATATGGGTAGGCCCATAGAGAGTGGAAGCTAAAGCTATACCACTCTTTTTATTTTGTTTCTTCATTTTGATTCTAGTCCTTCTTCTAGAATCATTTGGGAAACTCATCATCACTCCAATTTTCATAGTTGAATCTCATTACATCATTCATAATGGTGTAAAGGGACTACATTAAAGAGGAGATGATGAGTTTTCATTTCTTTTTTTTTCTTCATGTTCTATTTTGAATGGATAAATGATGACTTAAGGACCCAAGGACTTAAAGAGAACTTTATCCAAAATGCCTTATATCAAAGACAATGGTATTTGATTTATTATCAACACCAATCCAACAAAATAGGTGTTGGCAATAGACCATTTACTGTTCACAATGCACACCCCTCTTTATGTCCTAAATATAATCTTTTAGCCTAACTTTTCCTTAGCCTTTCTCTTGAATTAAATTTGACTTTAGTTAAGTTTGCCAAAATCTCACCTATATGAAAATCCAAAAAAAAACATGATAAAATCTCAAAATACCAAAAACATTATAAAATCTCAAAATACCAAAAAAATCTAAAAATACCAAAAGACCAAAACATGCTTGCTAGATCTTGGTTAGCCTACTCAACCATGGTTAACACCCTTCTAACCGCGGTTAGACCTAGACTTTGCACTTGACCAACCCGGTCAACTAAACCCTAGCCCCTAAGCTAGACCCTTGACCACCTTATGCACACACACACGCACCCTTAGCCTTGGCACGGGCTCATGTGCCAGAACTACGCTCGGTCTGATCTCACTTTATGAGTACGTAGGCAACCCCACTCGGGTTCGACCCTAGCTTATTTAGCTTTCTTTTTTTCTTGGACTAGCATTTATTTAAATACTTAGGTATTTTAATTAATTTTGAGTTTAAATTGGCTTAAATTTAGGGAGTAGGTAACTGTTATAAAACGGGGGTCCTGGGGTGCCTAACACCTTCCCCGGGACTTAATCGAACCACTTACCCTAACTCTGATAGACCATATGCCTTATCCAAATCACTCGGGACCTATCCCTAAGAATGAATAGGTGGCGACTCTCAGTCAAAACACAAATGTGAAAGTGGGTAGGAAAATCCCATGCTCACAGGTAGTTTATCCCCTGCTTTGGGGGGTGGTCCTGGGTTCCATTCCAGAGAAGATAGGAGTTTGTATATACTCTCTACCTGCCCATTAACTGAACAGATACCAACACCTAACCGGCATTGTGGCTTAAAAGTATACCTCAAACCAAAAAAATAAAAAAATCGCAGTTATATATAGAATCGATCTTATGGTTGCAATAATAATGGCCTCAAGAGGGTATGTATTAGGGATGTAAATGAGTCGAGTTGAGCCAAGCCAAGTGCTGCTCAAGCCCGACTCGTGACATATATATATATATATATATATATATATATATATATATATATATATATATATATATATGATGGCTCAAGCTCGTCTTGAACTCAATTCGAGCCCTCAAATGCTAGCTTGAGTTCGGTTGTCTATAAATAATCAAGCTTGAGCCGGCTCGCGAGCTGCAGTATTATTTTAGGCTTGTTTACCCTAATTTTAATATTAAAAAAGAATTCAAATTAAAATCCTAATAGTCAAACATACTCATCTGATTCTCCTTCCCCAAAAAAAAAAATTTAAGAACTTAACATAGTTATTCTTGTTAGTCTAATTAAAGAAACATGATATAGAGAATATATATAATTTTTGAACAGATGAAGTTATCTTTTAAGTTTTACTTCAACATAAAATCATATTTAAGTTTCTTTAACTTTTAAGTGAAAACTAATATTATTAGAGAGTATTATAGGAGTACAATAAAATTAATCGAGTTAAGCTGAGCCGCTTGTTGCTTGGGTTTAGCTTAATTAACAAACAAGCTCAATCATTTAGTGTAGAGACCCCGAATCTTTTTCATGTTTTTACTTCATTGTATTAGGGGTATTATAGTCCTTATGATGTTTTGATGTTTATTGTATTATATATTTATTTGGTGTGGTGTAAACTAGGCTTAATCAAACTTGTAACGGAGGGATGTCATATCACACCCTAAACTTTAGGAAGCTCTAGTTTTGGCACCGTTTACTGGAATTGAGTGATTCTTGAACCATTAGAAAGGTGTTGGAACCCTCTTCGAAGTTCATGTTTAATGTTTTTCCTTATTTTGAGTTTAAGCCAAGTCAATGGTGGGTTTTATCTAATGGAATTGCAGATCAGTCAACTTTGTGGACAATTTAGTCTATTAATTAAGTGGAATTTAAAAATTCTAAAATGTTAAAAATGTTCGTTTTTGAAAGACGAATCCAACGCAAGTTGAATCGTCAAAATCCGACGAACGAGTCAAAAGTTATGGCCAAAACAGTAAAATGAGTCGAAATAGAGCACCGATCGCTCGGTCAGAAGCAGCGATCGATCGGTTTCCAGAATTTTGTATGGGGAAAATTTCCAGAGAGTGCTTTTTTGACCGATCGCCCGGTCAAGAGCACCGATCGATCGGTTGAGAACTGATCGCTCGGTCATAACCACCGATCACTCGGTCTTTCGTGATTTTTACAGAATTTTAGTATGGGCGTTTTGTCTTTTTGTTCTCAGACCTTGGGGCTATAAATAGGGGGTCCTACTCGAAATATTAAAATACTCTACCTATTTCTAACCTAATTTGGAAAAAAGGGGGAGAAAACCTAGGGTTTGAGGAAGAGGGTTGCTTGGAGAAGAAGGAGGTTGCTAGAAGATTGAGAGGAAAGCTTGGAGATCGACCTCAAAGCTTCTCCAAATCTCCTCGGGATCGTTTTGAATTCAAGGGAAGGATTCCTAAGGTCGATATACTATCCTAATCAACTCTATTTTAATTGTTTTGTGAATATTAATATGATAGGAATGATAGAATAGAGATTAAATGCATTTTTCCCAATTTTCTATGAAGTAAGTTAATTATTGATGGAAATGTGGATTGGATGTAGATAGAATATATGGAGGATGGGAAATGTATGGATGATGAGATTAATATGTGGATGTGAATGGTGAATTGATTGTATGGATGAATTATAGTTTGATGAATGCTTGAAAATATAGAAGGGAAATAGATTCATATTATGCGTACTCAAGGTATTTGTGAAAATGCTTGAGAGGATAAATGCTATTATACTCTTTCATCAAGATTTGATCTTTTCGAACTCTGTCTCTAACTCACTAGAGGCTCGGGAAACAAAGAGAAGATGTGTACGAACGAGATATGCAGGAACAAGAAGAAGCAAAAGGATTGAATAGAGGAACTCCCGAGCATTTGGTGCTCTCAGATGTGTCCCTATCAGTGGAACGAGTGACTCATTATTTCGATGAATCATTTCTTCGGACAGAAGAAGATTATGTAAACACTTACTCAAAATCTCACTTATCAGTGATCCTCCTATTCAATTACTTCAACCATTTCCGAGCACCTCATAGCATTTTCAGGACATACGAGGGTTCGATTATTTATGTATGATTCCTCGTCTACTGCCGCGTCCAATGAATGGGTTTCGAAGATAAAAAAACTTTATTGGGTGGGATTGGGACATAAATTGACCTAGGTAAATCCATGAGCTCAATTCGATTATTCCTTACCTATTCTTAATAAGCATCTGAACCCTGAAATTGTGGTAAATTGATTATGAATTGCGATATGAATTATGATAAGATATGTATATGTGAATGGTTTGTTAAGTATGTCTAATTATTTGCATGGAAATTGATAGTCGGGAAGGTAAGAACTTAGAGGAACATCTCTCAAACCGGGAATTCTCTAACTATTTGGTATGGGACAGTATAGTGGAGTTTCCATGGTGGGAGATCGGAATCTAAGCAATTACCAACTCGAATGTTAATTTCGACACTTAAGCACATATGCACGTGTATGTTAAGATAAGAGTCTCACAAGTCACACATGTGGACCACAAGCATGAGCATGGCATACGTATGACATTCTGAATAAGCATAAGCATGGCATGGTCCGTATCCGCCAAGAACGGCATGTCACATCATTGTATGATCTGAATAAGTGCATAAGCATAAGCATCTCACAAGCACGTGGTCTCATAAGCATAAGCAACTCATAAGTGTATTGTCTTCCAAGTCTAAGATTCTCACAAGTACACGAGTCAAGGTAATGATATGATGTATATGCACACACGTTCTTCCGTACTCTGATTATGTTATTATGTTATTGAATATGTTTCTGACTAAGTGCAAGTATATTATTATTGTTGGTTGGATTTTATATACACTGAGTACCTTTGTACTCAGCCGGACTTTGTCTTGGCAGGTTTAGAGCAGGAGTACACGGCGGAGCCGTGGGTTGAGGAAACATACGCAGAGGAAGGAGGTGAAGGTGAGCCTTCTGATGAGGGAGCCAGAGACTTGGGTGGCTACACCTCTTAGTTTTTATTTCATTTGATTGAGAGAGTTGTATTAGACTTGAGTAGATGTTGCTTAGTAGACTTTTATAGTTGTGTATCAGACTCTTTGGTTTTAGTGGGTTGTATTTGTTGACTATAGAAGTTGGTTACAGTTGATATATCGAAAATTTTAATATCCTCATTTTTGGAGACTCGTGTTAGTGTGCCTTGCATGTCATGAATTTTAAGCAGGTTTAAGTAATGTGGCGATCCCAAAGTCCTATTTTAGCCTTGTAGGATTTTGGGGTCGTTACATTTAGCTTGGCTTGGCTCAATGAGCACAAATACCCAACTTAAGCTCGGCTCATTTCGAGACGAAACGAGCCGGCTCACGAGCTGGCTCGACTCATTGACAACCCTAGTATGCATTGCAATTCGTTATCCCGGTCCAAGAGACATAACGGGGTTCAGTCATAAGAAGCGCATGCATACACCTTAGTTGCATCTACTAGTGCCACCTACCGGCTGCGGCCTGTCTTAAACCAGTAGGTTGTTGGGATTTGTGTAGATTTTTATTTATGTAAAATTTTATTATTTTGTAGTTTTCCTTTGAGTTGGAGTTTAAAAAAAATCTAATTGGTTTAGGACTTATGTATTGTTCACAGACCAGGGTTTAGGCTTATTGTATGGCTACAAATTTATGTGAACATAGCTCTCAGGGAGAGATTATTGCTCTACTTTACAATGTACAGGAAGGAAGCATCGCTTGCTCCATCGGTAGTGTGTGTTAGTCACCACTCCATTAACCCGGCTTTCACTCTCGAGAGGGTGTGAGTGTTGTCATCTCCACCCGCTCATGACTTAGAACAGATACTAACCTATACTAACCGGTGTTACGGGCCTAACCGCTTATCTCTCACACAAAAAAAATATATATAGATATTCTTATACCATGCAATCTCTGTATAGTGTAAGTGTAAGTTCTTGGACTGTTTTCACCCGTTGACATAATGATTCACGTACTGCCACACTTCCTCTCTTTGTAAAGCCATTTAAATGATAGGTTTGTCATGCCTTTCAATAGGAGCTTTAGATGACATTGATAGTAACAGATAGGAATCCAGGCTACCTGGCGAACCCTCCCGTGCTAGCACCGCTTAGCTAGAGACCTAGACTTGCTCCAGGGATTCCGTCTTCGAGCCCATTTTCAGGTTGCTAAGATACCTATAATATGGATGGATAGAAAAATGTCAATATGCCTTTGATAAGATCAAGCAATACCTTTTAAATCAACCACTACTAGTTCCACCAATGCCAGAGAGACCACTTCTATTATACATTTCAGTACAAAAAACCTCTATACGGTGGCGCAACAAGATGATACTGGCAGATGACTGGTCTAACAATATGGCTGAATATGAAGCACTTCTTCTTGGCTTGGAGATTGTTGTGCAGTTGGGATTAGACATATCTATATCAAAGGTGATTCGAGGCTTTCTCAAGCGTCCCATTTGTGTTTGTCTGCGATCATGCCTAGCTGGGCAGGGCGTAGAGCTTTGCTCACAATTCGACTGGAACTAAGGACCTGAATGGAATTTCAGAGATCTCAAGCTGCTATCAAAGAATGAAGAAACCGCTACTAAACGTGAACGAGTGAAGTGAGTAAGCACGAAACGAGCCAAAGAGAAGTTGTAGCAACGAGCTAAAGAGCCCCAACCACTACAAGAGAGGGGAGCAACGCAAGGTCAACCTTCCTATTTTAAAGAAAGATAATAAGCTCAATAATCAAATCATGGCACAAAAGAAATTGATTCATCAAACGACTTCTTGGGTTTCTCTTTCACGCTTCTTGGTTGCGAAGCTGATCAACAAAGTCGCTCCAAAATTGACCGACAAGGGATATGGAACTTACTAAGGATCTTAACATGCAACATAAGACGAGACTCGTGTCCTTAGTCACCCAATGTTCAATTAACCTGAATGATGTCAATTGCATACGTTATGGTTCCGCCTCCTTACTCAGAGCTCAGCGAGAGCAGGCCCCCACCAACTTACATACACAAGCAACTAGGTGGTAGATGTGTGTTTTTTCTATGAGATTAATTATGAATAAAAGCTGTGGTTTAGGAGCAATCCATACATGTCTTTTAACAAGATATTTTGAGAATTACATAAAAAATATTGTATATGTATAATATATATATAAAGGGGTTCATTTTACATGCACTTTTAACCCTATGTAAGATGAATTTAAACTAAAGAGTTCAGTATTTTCTAAAAACAAAGATACATTTAAATCCTAGGATGAGTGATCTTAACAAAAATAATATTAGTGTTTAAAAGGGGCATGTGTCAAGAAAAAAGAGGTGACAGGTTCCACCCAATGGAGTGATGAGAAAAACTATTTCACACTATAAAAAATATAGTTATTCGATGGCTCTATCAAAGGAGACCCCTCTTTTCTTGTACCTAGACTTTGAAGGCCTTGGATTACCTTGGCGCAGCCGAAGGGCTTATCTGGGGGGGTTTCCTAGAAGTCGGGACATTGGGGAGAAGTCACAATCTGGGGCCCATTTTGATTTGACTTCTCCACTGAATAAGGGGGATGTGTAAGGGTGTGTGAGA
>JABCRI010001117.1:0-20421 GCA_015143295.1 Tetracentron sinense | reverse complement strand
TAATGTATGCCATACCTCAGGTTGATACTATTCTGCAGTTCACACCCTTCGTCCTTCATTCGTTCGTTTTAAATTAGAACATGAACAAGATGAAATGTCACAAAGTCCTTATGACTCCTTGTGTTTGTAGAAGATTTGATGAAAAGTCACAAATGTGAAATTTTAACTACGATAACTTGATACCTCCAATGATCTAAAATTTAGAAAGAATATAAGGGTCAAAGGTAGTTTAAAGATAATACGGGAAAGACCAAGTGCCAAGGTGCTTCAGGACAAGCTGCAGCAAACACAGGCAAGGAAATTGTTTTCCACTGTTGGTAAATATGCCACTGGAAAGAGACTTGTAGGACTTACCTCACAAACTCTTAAAAGGTGGCAGCAGTACTCAAGGTTGAGATGCTTTCAAGTACTTATTACTGTTAAGTTACTTTCTGATGATCCTCCTACCTCTGGTGCGTGGATTTTGGGATCCATGTACACATTGCAATTGTTTGCAGGGTTCAAGGAAATCAGAAGCTTCCAACAGGATCATAAGCTTAAAGTTTGGCGCCGGTGCAAATGTTTCCAGTGAAGTCATGCGGCTTGTTTACCTCTTTATTTACCTAATGGCAAGACATTACTTTTAGAAGACATTCTTTATGGCTTCTGCACATCGTAATTTGATTTCAGTATCTAACCTTATATTGTGTTCTCTATCGTTTTATTCAATTATGTTTGAAATTAAGAAGATGAATGGTCTTGATTGCTGGTAATCTCATTACTGTCTTTTATTTAATTTTTCCCCTGGTTGCGCCCAAAATACCCCCTAAGGAGTTAGGGATACTGTGGCGACGGTAACTTGACCTTAAATTAATCCTGGAGAATATACCAGGCATTGCCAATCTTTGATCCGAAAACATTTCTTTGAGACTAATATATTTCCAGTGTCAATGTAACATAAACTGAATAAAATACCAGGAATTCACAAGGGTCAATTGCTTGAGTTACCCACTTCAAGCTCACTGAAAAATCATCCAAAAAAAATCCCGAAATACATCTCTCTCTCTCTCTCTCATTCAAACCCTAGCCATAAGCCAACCCCTAACATCTGGCTAACCATCCGATCACCTCCTGCCTCCCAGCTAAACCTTCGATCTAAGGGACCCAGAGTCATATATCGCATAGTGTACCTACCGACTAAAGTACGCGAGTAAGGAAGACTCAAAACGAGTACAGCCTATTGAGCTACAATCGTAATAACGATAACATAACATCATTACTTCATCATCCCTTTCTAAAATCAAGTTGTTGAAGCAAGAAGAATAAACAACAAATGATCCTTGAATACATATAGTAAATCCTGCTTATGTTCATGCTTTAAAACCAATCTTGTGTTTAATTACCTTTGAGTTCCTTCTGCAGCTATTGTTCTGTGGTTACCTTAACCAGCTTATAAGATATTCTTGTCTGTGAGAACATGCCATGTCTGCATGTTTACTTGCTTGAATCACAGATGATAGTTGCCCTACCTTGTCTTAGTACATCTCACCCTTCAATTTCTTTATTCTTGCTTGGAGACAGATACATCCTGTCGTGGTCTTAGTATACCAGCTCCTCTCATCTTGTTGGAGAACAGATGTTACTGCCCGGACCTGGTCCTTAGTATATTAACATCCTCCCATGTTTCTTGATTCTTGCTTTTCATGGTTTCTTGTGAGCAGGTATGACATATCCTAGGGAATAGGCCCTAACCCTTGACTTCATGCTTGTTTACTTGTGATTCAGGTAGGACTATCCTAGGATATCCCACCCTTAGCATTACATGCTTGTTTACATTGTGAGCCAGGATGACAGATCCTAGATTACCGTACCCTTACCGGCTCTGATGTTTGGCTTTATCATTTGTTGTTCGTGCATCACATTCTTATTCTTGTTGTTTCGTATGTAACATATACTTGAAAACCTTGGTTTTGCATGCATGTTTGCTAGTGCATTAAAAATGATTGCTATCATGGACCTGAAACAATAGATCATTATATAGCCTTTCTACACTTTTCATATACCTGGGGATTAGGAAAGCCTATAGACAGTTTCAATGTATTCATTGCTTGCGTGTGCTTGACATTTGTGGGGCATAATGACATGACAATAAGGAACATCATGCAGGTTTAAGTTTTTCTCTAAGCATGTGGAGTTTTCGAAGTCAAAATATAGAGTATTTTTGTTGCGACCACAAATACCCCTATAGTTAGGATACCTGAGTACGTGACCGCTAGTTCCATCTGTCCTGTATGACATATACGGCATACATACCAATCCTTTCAGAGTACCAATTGAAACCATATGCGAAACAAAGTAGCAATTTAATAACACTCCTATCGTGGTTTTCCAGTCTAACAACTAGACCAATCCAATCTGAAGCCTGGAGTGACAAGTCCCACTCTCAATACAAGAAAATAAGTATACTTTCTCCTCACTCTCTAAAAAAAACAAAAAATCAAAATCGGTCCCTTCTATGCCCCCTCGTCCTGGTAATGATCCATGGTAGGCTTCGACTCGTATACTCTTCCTCTTCCAGGTCTGACCATAGACGTCGAAAAGGAACAACTGCCCTACCGAAGTCATAAGTCAGCTGAGCATGGAATACTCAGTCACAGACAAACTACTAGCTAACAGTGGACTAACACGTTCATGGGTATGCAAAACTAACCTTAGTAGCATAGAAATCTGTGAAACCCGTACACATTCCAAACATTTTCCTATTGATTTTCTATTATGAAATCTAAAACCTTGTGAGTCTTCGAGCTTATGATAAATCAAGTCCTTATGAGTTCTTAGAGTGGGCTTAAAGTTCTGTTATAGTTCTTGTGGATTTTCTATGAGTCGTATCCTTATGAGCAGAGGTTCGTACCCGCAAAACGGCGACTACCTCCTTATTCTTTGTGCCTTGAGACTTAGAGACTTATGATATTCACTTTTGCGTACCTTAGAGCCAGACCTTAGCACCCGTGAAAAGACTTAGAGCCGAGCATATAATACCCTTCATCGAATACATAGAAGTGGGCTGCCATGATCTTTGACCAAACCTTCCCGTTGGCTTTATCCAATTTCTTATGAGATTTCTTTGAGCCAGATATGACATATCCTTGGATATGCCCTATCCTTGACCAACCTTAGTTTGGCTTTATCAATGCTTTTGACTTCATAGAAATCCTTATGAATGTTTCGATACAACCCGACTTATAAGAAAAGCTTCAAATCATGCGAGACAAGTAAGACATAGAGTGCATAGAGTGCTTGTGAACATCATACTATGCTTAGAAAGCTTAAAAAACATGGAAACATAATCATAGAAATTCAATAATAGTGATAGCTTACAAACCATGAGAATCCTCATTTCAATTCATTCAAGAACACTCTATAAAATATGGTTTTTATTTAAAGAATAGCCAATGTTAGATAGTAGAGTGTATCTACCTTAAAGGGAAGTTTTAACACTTCTGTGGAACAAAAATCAAGTTTGAGAAAGCTTGGTTAAAGCTTTGAGAAGCCTGAACCTTAATTGGAAAACAAACCAAAAAACCCCTCTTTCGATTTAAGAATTTAAGAATTACCTTGGTAGAAAACCCAGCTCTAAAACACCAAAAAAAGTAAAATACCAACCTTAGAAGCAAGGATTTAGCTTCACTTTGGTATGAGGAGAACGGTTTGAGAAATCAAAGTGTTCTTCTTCTTCTTCTCTTCTTCAATCTCTAAAAATCTAAGCTTAGGGTTTGAGTAGATCAATCCCACGAATTCAGATCTTATTTATAGTTGTAGGGTTGCCAAACCCCTAAAAGTCCTTGAAAATATCTCAAAATATCTCCCGAGGTCGGTGGCCAAGGTCGGTGGAAGAGTTTTGGGGTCGTTCTTGGCTTGAAATCGTCGACGAGTGGTCTCCAGTCATCGACGATTGGGTTCCATTCGTCGACAAGTGGTCCAAAATCATCGCCGAATAGGAAATTTTCGCGTTCAACTAAGTTCACTCGTTGACGAGTCCAAGGCACTCGACGCCGAGTGGAACCAGTAACGCGCTAGAGTTTTTCCCACTTTGCTATTTCAACCATAACTTTTGACTCGCTTATCCGATTTGACGATTCAACTTACGTTGGATTCATCTTTCAAAGGGGAACAACTTTCATGTTTTGTAAAATTTCTAATTCTTCTTTATTCATGGACCAAAGTATCCTTAAAGCTGACTGGTCTGAAAATGGATTTCAACAGCCCAGATTTTCAGCCGACTCGCTTCCGGAAATCTGTTGTTTGACCCATCCTCGACTCAAAATTTGAAAATGCGATAAACATGAAATCAAAGAGGGTTTGATATCTTTCCAATATTCAAGAATCACTTAATTCCGATCAGCAGTAAGAATTCTAGAGCATGTCAAAGTTGAGGGTATGTTTAGGCATCCCTTTCTTTGACACTTGGAGTATGTTATACTCTCATTTTCCATTTGTACCTAACCCCCAAAAATAATTTTCATACATATTTTGATTCATTCAAAACCTCCTTTCATTATGAACATGAACCCACAATTTCATTAAGGCTTTAGGCCTTGAAGACACTATTCACAACACTATTCACATGAACAGTGAACCTAAATTTCGGGGCTCTACAATTTTAGCAAAAGTACACCATTGGGAAAGAACTTCCTAAATCATTCTTCATATTCTTGGTTCTAATTCCAATTCATGCATTTCAACGAACACTTAGCATTCGACATCTTTGTAGATCTTTTTATTCATGTTTTTCTTATTCAAGCATTTCATCAAAACATAGTGTGCATTCATTATGTGTATTTCAAGAAGAGGGATGTATAAAATCAAGCAACATCATTTTTAAAAAGAGAGAAACCTAGGTTATTACCAAAATTAACTAGGAGGGTGTACTAACCTTGAGGATTACTCCTTGATTGGAGAAAACTCTTGATTTGGAATCCCTAGCTTGAAGAAGAAGGCAATCACTTGAGAAGGGATGTGATCCTTGTTTGATTTGGGAAGATCAACCATGATCTTGATCTCCTCCTTCTTCAATCCCAACACTCTTTGAAATCCTCAAGTCTCTCCTCCCTTCCTCCTTCTCAATTTCTCTTAGTCCCTCTAGGTTTAGGGTAAGCCAAAAACCCCCAAAGGAACCTCCTATTTATAGGCAAGAGGGTAGAAACCCTAAAAATCCTGCATAAAATTCTGGGTTCGCGACTTACGATTGGTCGTAGGTTTCGTACGATCGATTGTAACCTATCTACAATCGGTCGTAAGTTTTATGATCGGTCGTAACTGTTACAAAGAGTTTGGCCAATTTCTGAAATTCTACGATCGATCGTAATTTCACCTACGATTGTTTGTAGGGTCTGTACGATCGCAACTTAGACAATAATTTTTCAAATTTTACCTATTTTGGTATTTTGGCCATAACTTTTGACTCATTCGTCGGATTTTGACGATTTAACTTGCGTTGGATTCGTCATTCGAAGGGAAACATTTCTGGTGTTTTAGAATTTTCAAATTCTTCTTTATTTATTAATTGGACTACGTGAAAGGTCAATTGGCTATGAGAACACTATTCATTAGGTACGAAAAGTTCTGGGGTGCTATATTCCCTTTGGTAAATAATGAATGTCTGCAAAGTGATAATGCCTCATCATCTAGAATGTCTGGAATGAAGAGACATTGTGTCGCGACCCAAAATACCCCCTTGGAGTTAGGGATACTTTGACTCGTGACCGCCGTATCATACCTCCCATATGATACATAAGGCAAGCATAGCAACCTGTCAGAGTACACAGACATATATAGCGGAAACGATTTAAACATAGCGGAAGCAACTTAAATTAATTACTCCTATCAATTAGTTCAAGTCTAAACCAACAGAATACATATGTATGAATACACAAAAGGGTGGAGTGGACAAGTCCCAATCTCACTTAACAAAATATCATATGTTTCTAACTATGGTAATCAATAGAAGTCAAAGTCATAACGCCTATCTAGTGTGCCATCTGTTGGACATATATGCCCTCGAAAGCCAATAAGAGACTTTTCTATGTTGATTAGACAAACATCATATTCACACAACCAACTATAAAGGGTATTTATATTAATTACTGTCTCATATGATGATGACATAAAGTTCCATAGGTAACATTGTAGGAAAATCATGCAAAGGTTGCGAGGAGATATGATTTTCCGGTTCCTTGTAAACCTAATATTGTTCGAAGCCTCTAGAGTACTGGTTGGGCGCCGTACTTCATCATGGCTTGCACATGTGTAGTTCTATGAGATAGTGTGATGAATCTCATTCACAGAGAGTGGTGACTCTTGACTAACATGTGAGTATATGTAGCAAGTACATAATACTGAACGGGGTCACTAGTGGATACCCTATGGAATACACTGTCAGATTGTATTAGGGTTATCCATTTGACAAATTGTCCTTAGACCTGAGAGGTTAACATTTTCTCAGACATTTGTCTATATGGCTTTGATGTGCCAATCGGCAATGTCCAATACACAGGACTAACTCCGGGTACGTTGGGTCATGTACACTATGTTTGGAGAAGTGTGTAAATACTCAATAAGGAATCCACAACTCCTTAATTGGAGATAATGATATCAAGGTGATACTTGTTGAACTGAACTGTTAAATCCAGTACTGGTGCTTTTTGGTAAAATGGTCTTTATCGAAGTTGATATTTTTAATATGGAAAAATATATATAAATATATATGTCAGTTCTTTTCTAATGTTTTCTTCAAAAATGTTTTGGAGGTTCAGTTCAATGAAAAGTAATCATGAGAAAGAGTTCTATTCATAAGCTAGGGACTAAGACAGTGGAATTGTTCCAATCCCGGAAGCTTACATGTGATATCGGAATGTGGAAGGATTTATTTGTAAATATATTGTGAGATGGTACTTACAAGCAATTCTCTAATTTCTGGAGGTTAATCACATTGTGTTAATGGACATTAATTGTGATTGGTGGAAGTCCAGGGACTTAGATAACATTCTATGATCCTAATGGAGTTTTAGGAAAGGTGTTTCCTAGTAACAATGCTTCAACCAAAAAGGTGAAGTACTTGGTCCCACAACCGGAAATAGGAGATCCCTTTAGATCCCACACACAAGGACCTTCTTAAAGTATTTAATTTAATTTATAATTAAATTAATTAATTTCTCTAAGTAATCACTATATGGTATAGTGAAGCTCTAAAAGGTGGAATCACATTAGATGTGAAAAACCAAATGGGTAGGACCCATTGGGAATTATTATAAAAGAATAATTCAAGTGACCAAGAAGGGTTTTGGAAACCCTTTAGGCGTGTAGGGTGGGACGCCCACTTCAAGGAGGAATAATAATTGTTATTATTTTAATTAGTTTCTAATTAATTAACACCTTATTGGATAAGGTTAGTTAGTTAGTTAGTTACTAATTAAAGATTCTCTAATTGTTAGGGATTCCATTAGTTAGTTACTAATTCAAGATTCCTTATTGGATAAGGATAAGATTAGTTACTAATGGATAAGGTTGGTTTCTTTTAAGATTAATCCTAATTGGATTAGGAGAATAATCAATAAAGGAAACTATTGAGGAATCCTAATTGGATTAGGATAAGGTTAATGAATTATAATTGGATTACAATTCAAGCAACCAAGAGAGAACTTATATAAAGGATTGGATGCCCAGCCCTTTAATATACATAATTCTCCAGAATTTTTTCTTCTCTTCCTCTCCTAAAAACCTCACGCCCTCCCCTCTCTCTCCTTGAGGTGTACGGTCACACCCATCTCTCTCTTCTTTTGTCTTCTTGATTGGATCTTGAGGAAAAGCAAGAATTCATCTTGTTCATCAAGAAAGGTTCTTGATCAATAAAGATTGGATCTTTATTCAAGATTCCTAGAGCTGGAAATTTGGAAGGGCCATTAGCTTCCATTAGAGAAAGCTTTAAAGGAAAAAGAAGGTTCGTGTGAATCGACAGGAGACTTGACGCTTGTGAAGTTTTGCGAGTACTATTCTAACGTGGATTTGACTTAACAATTTCAAAGTCGCAAAGGTGAATGTTATTCTAACCTTCATTGAATAAAATCAATTAGAATCTTAGTCAGATCTTGGGATTCGATGTATGCCCCCCAAGAACTGTGTTTCTAAAATTAAAAAGTGGCATACTTTCACCATCATCCTGGTAGTGGTCCATAGAAGGCTCCGGGTCGTAGTACTCCTCTACCTAAGGCTCCATACGACACAAGTCAAAAGGAACCCGAGCACCTGCCGATGATAACAAATATCGGCTGAGCATGGAATACTCAGCATATACTTACTACTAACAATAAGCAATAATATCATGGAGATTGAAATCCTTAAAACACATTGAAGAGTATAAACCGTGAAATAATACATATGATGAAATCCGTAAACCAAAGCCGTGTGAGTCATGCGATAATCATAGCCTTTTGAGTTCATTAAGTTAAATCCATAGAGTCATTTATGATCCATAGAGAGGTAGAGCAATACTGTAGAGCATAACCATAAAGCATATCCATAGAGATCTTAGAGCAATTACATTTGTGATCCTTAGAGCTTGTACTTCAATCTTAGACATTATCGTAGAGTTCTTGTGAGTTTAACATGATCCTTGGAGCTTGTGAACCGATCTTAGACAATATCATGGAGTTTCTTAAAATCATCATATAAGTCACTTATTCAAAAACCCTTTTTGTAACATTGAGAAATCTATGGAAAAACCCGGTTCAAGCGAGACATGCGAACATATGAGAGAAAAACACATTTAATCACCAAAAAACCCTTAGAGGTATTAAACCAAACACATATAGTGCAGAATAGTGATAGTTTACATCCAAGTATAAAACAACATTCACACACCATATCAAATCAAGCTTTATAGTATAGAATAATAAGAAGAACATCATGTGGTAACTAGTATCATCACAAGATTGGTAGTAGAATGTATCTACCTTAGTGAAATCGATAACTTTGATTCCAAGAGCTTGGAACATGTGAGAACTTTGAGTTCCTTCTTCAGAAACACTTAAAGAAGGGAAGATTTGATCTTCTCTTCAAGCTTGAGCAACTCCCTTAGCTTTCTCCTTCTTCTTCCTCTCAAAACCCTCTCAAAATAAGCCTCAAGGGTTTCTGAAACCCTAAAGCATGAACTGAGCCTTTTATAGGCAAAGGGGTATTGGTTAAAGACTTAAAACCCTTAATGAAGAAAATCTGCATATAACCGATCGATCGGTGGTCAGGATCGAGCGATCGGTGGCTTACTGAGCGATCGGTGGTTTCAACCGAGAGATCGGTTAAAAACACCCTCTCTGACATTTTTTCCCATACAAATTAGTTAACCAGTCGACAGCTACCAAGCGAACGGTAGATGCCCGGTCGATCGGTGATTATCACCGAGCGATCGGTGCTCCCTTGTTTTGCTGCAAAACCCCTTTTCCACTACTTGGACCTTCTCCAATCCAATTCTAACACCTTATACACCCAAAACACACTCCTTTAGGCTATGTACACCCATTAACACATGCACACTATATATCTAGACATTTCCATTAGCATAAACCCACAAGTTTACAAGACTACATGTGAACACTATTCACTACTTAGTGAAATAAGGATTCGGGATTCTACATCCTCCCCCCTTACAAGAATTTCATCCTCGAAATTGGAACGACACCAAAAGAAACATAACAAGAACAAAATACAAAAAATCCAATGAAGGAAACTACACAAACAAGTGAGGGTACTTTTCCTTCTCTTCAGCTTCACACTTCCACGTAGCCTCTTCTCTTGAATGATGCTGCCACTTTACAAGGACTAACGGGATAGTCTTGGTACACAAGACTTGTTCTTGATGATCCAAGATCTGAGCTGGTTGTTCAACCAAAGTGAGATCTTTTCGAATCTCCATGGGATCAAGTGCAATGACGTGAGACGGATCCGGAATGTATTTCTTGAGCATGGAAACGTGAAATACATTATGGACCGCTGCCATGTGAGGCGGTAGGGCTACCTTGTAAGCAACCTCACCAACCCTAGTGATGATCTCGAATGGCCCCACGTACCTAGGGCTGACCTTTCCTTTCTTTCCGAACCTCATGATTTCTCGGCTCGGTGAAATCTTCACAGAGACCCGATCCCCAATTTGAAATTCTAAATCTCTGCGGTGAGTGTCCGCGTAGCTCTTCTGCCTATCTTGAGCAGTTTTCAATCGCTCCTTGATGATTTTAACCCTTTCTGCGGTTTGCTCGATCAACTCAGGACGCAGTACCTTCCTCTCATCAACTTCATCCCAATATAGAGGAGATCTACAACTTTGACCATACAGAGCTTCAAAAGGAGCCATTTGGATGCTTGCCTGGTAATTGTTGTTGTAGGAAAATTCAACCAACGACAAGTGTTCCTCCCAACTGCCCTGAAAGTCCAACATGCAAGCTCAGAGCATATCCTCCACAACCTAATTTACCCGCTCGGTCTACCCATCGGTTTTGTAGAGCCCCGGACCTTTTCACATTTAGTGCATGACTTTTTAGTTGTCATTTTGCCTTTAAAGAGGTAAAATTAATAAACAAAGGAGAAATCGGAAATTTCGAAACGTCAGAAATGTTCATTTTCGAAAGACGGACCCAACGCAAGTTGAATCGTCAAAATCCGTCGAGCGAGTCAAAAGATATGGCCAAAACAGTCTGGACCTGCAGGCCACCGATCGCTCGGTCCATGGAGCGATCGATCGGTCCAAAACCGATCGCTCGGAGGCTATCGACTGGTCAAGATTTTTGTATGGGGAAATTTTCCAGAGAGTGAAATTTTAACCGATCGCTCGGTTATGAAACCGATCGATCGGTAGGCAACCGATCGATCGGTCATTAACACCGATCGCTCGGTACTCACGTTTTTGCAGAAAATTTAGTAAGGGTGTTTTCGTCTTTTGGGCGTTTCACTCATACCTTAAAGGCTTTGCCCGATCATTTGAGGGTTCATACACAACCCTTAGAGTCTTTTGAGAGATAGAGAGAAAGGAGAAGGTTTTCCAAAACCTAGGTTTCCATTTTGGAGAGAAATCAAAGGGTTTTGAAACCCTAGATCAACCTCAAGCCCGATTTCTTCAAGATTTCGGTTCAAGCATTCGTGGAGCTCGTGTGGGGCACTCTCCTCAAGCTAGGGCAGCAACTCACGTGCGTTTGGTGGAGGATTTCTTTCCCCATTTGTCAAGGTCGGTACTTCTTACTACCCTCCTAGTTATAGCTTCTCTTTTCCTTTATTTCTTCTTGTTTTCTTTCACCTATATATATGTGTTATGAGATTGGTGGTATGAATGGTGAATGGAGATGGATGTTGGCGAATGGATGCCGTGTGGATGATGTGATGAACGAATGGGAAAGGGCATTGTACTAATAATGAACATACAAGTGTGATGTGAGCATAACCCACATAGAAAAGCATGATTTAGGTTTAAGTGAATAATGAACACACCACATGTTTGATGAGATGCCAAGGTGAATAAAATAAATGATAAATTAAGGGAACCCATGTTTAATTGCTCTTGAAATTTGTTAGGGTTCATGATAGTGTGTTTCTTACATTTCTTAAAATGTGTAGATTATTAATTACTTAAATTGTTATATGCTATGCCTTGTGAATCACTCCAAATTGTCATATTTAATTCCAAATGCAAGTATGCACACGATCTCACGAGCACGCATGAAATGACGTGATTTACCGATGTTTTGAGTATGGGACGTAGAGGTGGGGCATATCCTAAGATATGTTTCACTTCGCTTTTGACAAGGGCAAGACAATCATGCATTGCATAGGGAAAGGTCTCCCATCCCCTCGCATGACATGCATAGCATCGCATGACACGCATAGCATAGCATGGCATGACACGCATAGCATAGCATCACACATTCTGCATGGATGCAAGTTGCGACGGGCTATGAACGGCAACTAGGCATTCACATTCTGCATGGATGCTAGTTGCGACGGGCTATGAACGGCAACTAGGCATACCCATCTGCATATAGGGTACTAGTTGTGACGGACTATGAACGGCAACTAGGCATGTGAACATGTTTAAATTATGAACAAGCAAGCATGATACTCGCATGACACGCATGACATGACATGACACGCATGATATGACAAGATAAGACAACATAACAAGTTTCAAGCACGGAAATGGTATTTTCAAGTCAAGTCAAGTGCACGATGTTTTCAAGAGGTTTCATCGGCTTTCTACGAAATACAAGCATGATTATAAATTGTTTTGCTTCCTTGTATGATATAAATTGTTCATGTTCTATATATGCAACTTGCTTCCTCCTTTATGTATGCTATCTGTATGCTATGACTGTTGGTTAGTGCTTAGTACCCGCTGAGTATTCCATGCTCAGCCGTACTTCTTATGTCGGCAGGTGACGGCGGAGCAGCTGCTCCATTTGATATCTGTGCTCCGAGTCCATGGGTGGAGGAGGAGTACATCGAGGAGCCTTTTGAGGAACCTCCAGTTGAGGGTTACCATTAGGTGGTTGTAGATTCTGAGAGGATTAGCTGTGGGTGAGATGAGAGATTTTATCCATGTATTTTGGCGGGTCTGTCCGCACTTTCTTTTGGTTACCTTTTTTGTATAAACTTGGACCATATGTATATACTTAGAGGTTTGTTAGACTTCCGCTGTGTTTTATAGTTATGTTTCCGCTATAATGTCCTCTATTGTATATGCTCTGTGGGGTTTTGCAGGTTGGTTTGTCAAGCAAGTCATGTAAGTCATGATTGAGTCGTCCAAGATTCACTCTAACTCCTAGGGTGGGTTTTGGGTCGCGACAGAAGTGGTATCAGAGCTTAGGCTTTAGGTCTCTAGGGTCACTTAGAATCTTATACCACGGCTTGACAAGAGCATATGTTAGGAAACAAGTTAGGAAGGGAGTGAGTCGGGAACGAGTCTGGTTCCAAGTTTAAGACTAAACTTTAGTCTTAGTCTAAAATGGTTGCTTTAACCAAGTACGGGTCCTAGGTACGCTAGAACACTAAAGTATAAGTATAATGTGATGAATACTCTGATGACTTGATGTGATGTATATTAGTATTATACAACTAATACAAATTGAATTATTGTGAAATGACATTGAAATAAACTGTGGTTTTAGTGAGACTCATGTGGTGCTATTGTTCTCAGGACTTTAGTCATGAGGCGGGGCACACGGGGTCGTGGACCACACACCAGAGCTTCATCTTCTTCCAGAGATGAGGATGAGCAGCCGGACCTCTCCCAGGTCTTAGGCTCTATTGCTGAGACACTCGCCATCCTGGCGGCTCGGCAAACTATACCGGCATCAGCGGCACCTACTCCACCGCCCGCAGCTCCAGTACATCGTACAGCTGGAGTTGAGGCATTCAGGAGGTTGAGGCCTCCATCCTTCCATGGGAGTGTGGACCCTCTTGCTGCGGAGGCGTGGATCCTCCAGATGGAGAAGATTTTTGCAGTCCTCTCGCCTACAGAGGAGGATAGAGTAGCATGGGCAGTTTTCATGCTAGAGGGTGAAGCCCACCATTGGTGGTTGTCCGCATTGAGGACGCGAGACTTGACCATGCAGGGTCAACCTTGGACTTGGGAGGAGTTCAAGGATACTTTTTACAAGAAGTATTTTCCGATCGGTGCACGGGAAAAGAAAGAGAGAGAATTCATCAACCTTGAGCAAGGTTCGATGTCTGTGGCTGCTTATGAGGCCAAGTTCTCGGAGCTATCACGCTTCGCGACACATATGATTGCCACCGAGGCAATGAAGGCGAGGAGGTTTGAGCAAGGGCTCAAGGATGTCATCATGGAGAAAGTGTCGGTTTTCAGGCATGCCACTTACGCCGAAGTAGTGGATAAGGCCTTATTGGTTGAGGCCAATTCTGAAGCGGTGTCTAAGAAGAGAGAGTTGGCGAGAGGCCAAGCCAGTAGTTCAGCACCTCCAGAGAGACGGGCTCGTACCGGCCCTTATCAGTATACATGGCCAGCACCACCGATGAGGCCGACTTATGCGGCCCCAGCACCACGGCAGTACGTGCCACAGGCACCTCGACCTCAGGCTCTCCCGGCCCCATGGCCAGTTGTACCTCAGGTGGTGAGATATGCTCCACCTCAGGCCCCTCCTACCCGCACGCACGAGCCCTGCCCTTCATGCGGCCGAAGGCACCCAGCAGGGGATTGCCTAAGAGCATCGGGTGGATGTTTTCACTGTGGTCGCCAGGGCCACGTGATCAGGGATTGCCCTATCCGCCATTTACCAGGCCAGTCTCAGGGGATTAGGCCACCAGCACGCCCAGCAGGATCACATCAGGCGTCATCTCAGACTACCCGGTCTACACCTCAGTCTCGCCAGGCGAACCAGGGGCGAGTTTTTGCCTTGACAGAGGGCGATGCACTTGCATCTGACGATGTGGTGCAAGGTACGTGTTAGGAGTTATTTTCCTTATTCGTGATTGTTATGTTATGTTTTATTCCTTGTGTACGTAGTTGGTATGCTATATATATATATACCTACGTGTATACACTGTTGAGGCTTGAATTGACGTAACTAGCCTAAAATTTCAGGAACCCTACTAGTCAATGAGTATTTGGCTCGAGTGTTGATTGATACCGGGTCTACTCATTCGTTTGTCTCGCCGAGTTTTTCAGAAGGCTTTTCTGTGGAGCCTAGTCAGCTAAAACCGGAGTTAGCCATTTCGACTCCGCTCGGCAAAACAGTATTGGCAGATAAAGTGTATAGAAATAGTGCGGTCCAAGTTGGAAGCCACGAGTTGGCGGTTGACCTCATCGTCCTTGGATTCCAAGACTTTGATATTATATTGGGAATGGATTGGTTAGCAGCACATCATGGGCATGTAGCTTGCTTTGAGAAGATGGTACTCTTCAAGCCGGTAAAAGGAAAACCATTTCACTTTCGGGGGTTAAAATGTAGAGACATTGCCCGTTTTGCGGCGTTGAGCTTAGCTAACCCCGAGGCAAAGGACTCATCGACTATTCCGGTTGTGAGTGAGTTCCTGGATGTATTTCCAGAGGAGTTGCCAGGATTGCCTCCAGACAGGGAGATTGAGTTTATGATCGAGCTTGCACCAGGCACAGCTCCTGTATTCAGAGCTCCATATAGAATGGCCCCTATTGAACTCAAGGAGTTGAAGACTCAGTTGGAGGAACTGCAAGGCCTTGGTTTCATTCGACCAAGTGTCTCACCATGGGGTGCCCCGGTGTTGTTTGTTAAGAAGAAAGATGGCCCGATGCGGATGTGTGTCGATTACAGGCAATTGAACAAAGTCACTATAAAGAATAGGTATCCCTTGCCTAGGATTGATGACTTGTTCGATCAGTTGAAGGGAGCGAGATTTTTCTCAAAGATAGATCTTCGATCGGGTTATCACCAGTTGAAGATTAAGGCGGAAGATGTTCCCAAAAATGCTTTCAGGACTCGATATGGACATTACGAGTTCTTGGTGATGCCTTTTGGACTCACGAACGCGCCGGCAGCCTTTATGGATTTAATGAACCGGGTGTTCCGGCCATACCTAGATCGGTGCGTGATTGTATTTGTTGATGACATTTTGGTCTATTCCCAGACACGGGAAGATCACATACGCGACCTTCGCCTTGCATTGGAAATGTTAAGAGAGCACAAGCTATACGCCAAGATTAGCAAGTGTGAGTTTTGGTTGGAAGAGGTGGCATTCCTAGGCCACGTTGTTTCTGCGGAAGGCATCTCTGTTGATCCGAAGAAGATAGAAGCTGTTATGAGTTGGACGAGGCCCAAGAGTGTTACTGAGATACGCAGCTTTCTTGGGCTGGCAGGCTACTACAGGAGATTCGTAGAGGGTTTCTCTAGCATTGCAGCACCGCTTACTCACCTGACAAGGAAGAAGGCGAAGTTTGTTTGGAGCGACAAGTGTGAGATCAGTTTCACGGAACTGAAGAAGAGGCTTACTACAGCTCCTGTCCTTACAGTGCCATCTGGACCTCTTGGGTATGAGGTGTACAGTGATGCCTCACACGTTGGACTTGGATGTGTGCTTATGCAACACAAGAAGGTCATTGCCTATGCATCGAGGCAATTGAAGGAGCATGAGAAGAATTACCCCACGCACGACTTAGAGCTTGCCGCAGTCGTGTTTGCGCTCAAGATCTGGCGACATTACTTATACGGGGTGGAATTCTATGTGTATACGGATCACAAGAGTCTCAAATACCTCTTTTCCCAAAAGGAATTGAATCTAAGGCAACGGCGTTGGATGGAATTCCTGAAGGACTATGATTGTACCATTCAATACCACCCGGGTAAAGCAAATGTAGTGGCTGATGCTTTGAGTAGAAGACCTCAGGGGTTGTTAGCACACATGTTGGTTCAAGAATGGAAGCTGCTAGAAGATTTGGCAAATCTGGACATCAGTGTGAATAACTCTGTCCGTGGTCCTACCTTGGCAAATGTTACGGTTCGGCCGTACATTATAGATTTGATCCAAGAGTATCAAGCCATGGATGCGGAATTGTTGGCTTTCCGGGACAAGGAAGTTGCCAAGGGCAGTGAAGACTTTTCTCTCACTAGTCGGGGTGCTATCACATTCAAGGGAAGGCTGTGCGTCCCAGCCAATGCAGACCTTCGAAGAGAGATTTTGGATGAAGCACACCGTTCGAAGTACACAGTGCATCCAGGGGGTACAAAGATGTACCGGAACCTCAAGAGTCACTTTTGGTGGCGGAATATGAAGAGGGAGGTTGCGGAATATGTAGCACGGTGCTTGGTGTGTCAACAGGTGAAAGCAGAACACATGCGGCCCGCCGGTCTATTACAGTCCCTTCCGATTCCCGAGTGGAAATGGGAGAATATATCCATGGATTTCATAGTTGGCTTGCCAAAGACGGCAAGGGGCTCAGATGCGATATGGGTAGTAGTGGATCGTTTGTCGAAATCCGCTCATTTCCTACCGTACCGAACTACTTTCAACTCTAGCCAGTTAGCCGCTTTGTACATCAAGGAAGTGGTGAGGTTGCACGGAGTGCCCGTTAGTATTGTGTCAGATCGGGATCCAAGATTCACATCGCGATTCTGGAAAAGCTTCCAGGAGGCTATGGGTTCCCGACTCGATTTCAGCACCGCTTTTCATCCACAGACGGATGGACAAACCGAGAGAGTGAACCAAGTCATTGAAGACATGCTTCGGGCTTGTATGATGGATTTCAGAGGCAGTTGGGAAGAGCATTTGCCTTTGGTTGAATTCGCCTACAATAACAGCTATCAGGCAAGTATCCAAATGGCACCATTTGAGGCCTTGTATGGGCGAAGTTGTAGGTCTCCTCTCTATTGGGATGAGGTAGGAGAAAGGAAATTACTTGGTCCAGAATTGATTGAGCAAACTGCAAACACAGTTAAGATCATTCGGGATCGATTGAAAGCCGCTCAAGATCGCCAGAAAAGTTATGCGGACACGCGCCGTAGGGACTTGGAATTTCAAGTAGGGGATCAAGTTTTTGTGAAAGTATCTCCTAGCAAAGGGATCATGAGATTTGGCAAGCGAGGCAAGCTCAGTCCTCGCTATGTTGGACCGTTTGAGATTATCACGCGGGTTGGTGAAGTTGCTTATCGAGTAGCTCTCCCACCTCACATGGCCGCGGTTCACAACGTTTTCCACGTGTCTATGCTTCGGAAGTACATTGCGGACCCTTCGCATGTACTAGAATTGGAACCGTTGGAAATTCGAGAAGATCTCACGTTGGTTGAGAAGCCGATTCACATATTGGATCGAAGAGATCAAGTGCTTCGCAACAAGACTATCCATTTGGTCCTAGTGCAATGGCAACACCATGCTCGGGAAGAAGCTACATGGGAGCGTGAAGCCGAAGTCAAAGCGAAGTACCCAGAAATATTTGAATGAGTTTTTGTATAAGTTTGTGTATGACTTGTAATTTTCTTGTTGATTTGTAATGCAAGTAGCGTCTAAATTTCGAGGACAAAATTTTGTAAGGGGGGGAGGATGTAGAGCCCCGGACCTTTTCACATTTAGTGCATGACTTTTTAGTTGTCATTTTGCCTTTAAAGAGGTAAAATTAATAAACAAAGGAGAAAATCGGAAATTTCGAAACGTCAAAAATGTTCATTTTCGAAAGACGGACCCAACGCAAGTTGAATCGTCAAAATCCGTCGAGCGAGTCAAAAGATATGGCCAAAACAGTCTGGACCTGCAGGCAACCGATCGCTCGGTCCATGGAGCGATCGATCGGTCCAAAACCGATCGCTCGGAGGCTATCGACTGGTCAAGATTTTTGTATGGGGAAATTTTTCAGAGAGTGAAATTTTAACCGATCGCTCGGTTATGAAACCGATCGATCGGTAGGCAACCGATCGATCGGTCATTAACACCGATCGCTCGGTACTCGCGTTTTTGCAGAAAATTTAGTAAGGGTGTTTTCGTCTTTTGGGCGTTTCACTCATACCTTAAAGGCTTTGTCCGATCATTTGAGGGTTCATACACAACCCTTAGAGTCTTTTGAGAGATAGAGAGAAAGGAGAAGGTTTTCCAAAACCTAGGTTTCCATTTTGGAGAGAAATCAAAGGGTTTTGAAACCCTAGATCAACCTCAAGCCCGATTTCTTCAAGATTTCGGTTCAAGCATTCGTGGAGCTCGTGTGGGGCACTCTCCTCAAGCTAGGGCAGCAACTCACGTGCGTTTGGTGGAGGATTTCTTTCCCCATTTGTCAAGGTCGGTACTTCTTACTACCCTCCTAGTTATAGCTTCTCTTTTCCTTATTTCTTCTTGTTTTCTTTCACCTATATATATGTGTTATGAGATTGGTGGTATGAATGGTGAATGGAGATGGATGTTGGCGAATGGATGCCGTGTGGATGAGTGACTGAACGAATGGGGAAAGGGCATTGTACTAATAAGAACATACAAGTGTGACTGTGAGCATAACCCACATAGAAAGCATGATTTAGGTTTAAGTGAATAATGAACACACCACATGTTTGATGAAATGCCAAGGTGATAAAATAAATGATAAATTAAGGGAACCCATGTTTAATTGCTCTTGAAATTTGTTAGGGTCATGATAGTGTGTTTCTTACATTTCTTAAAATGTGTAGATTATTAATTACTTAAATTGTTATATGCTATGCCTTGTGAATCACTCCAAATTGTCTATTTAATCCAAATGCAAGTATGCACACCGATCTCACGAGCACGCATGAAATGACGTGATTTACCGATGTTTTGAGTATGGGACGTAGAGGTGGGGCATATCCTAAGAGATATAGTTCACTTCGCTTTTGACAAGGGCAAGGACAATCATGCATTGCATAGGGAAAGGTCTCCCATCCCCTCGCATGACATGCATAGCATCGCATGACAACGCATAGCATAGCATGGCATGACACGCATAGCAATAGCTCAACCATTCTGCAGGATGCCAGTTGTGACGGGCTTATGACGGCCAATAGGCTTCACATTCTGCCTGGATGCTAGTTGCACGGGCTTTAACGGCAACTAGGCATACCCTCTGCATATTGGTACTGATTGTGACGGACTATGAACGGCAACTATGCAGTGACCATGTTAAATTATGACCAGAAGCATGATACTTCGCATGACCCATACGATGACATGACACGCATGATATGACAAGATAAGACAACAATAACAAGTTTTCAAGCACGGAAATGGTATTTTCAAGTCAGTCAAGTGCACGATGTTTTCAAGAGGTTTCATCGGCTTTCTACGAAATACAAGCATGCTTAAATTGTTTTGTTCCTTGTATGATATAAATTGTTTCATGTTCTATATATGCAACTTGCTTTCCTCCTTTATGTATGTATCATTTTTTGTATTGCTATGACTGTTGGTTATGCTTAGACCCGCTGAGTATCATGCTCAGCCGTACTTCTTATGCGGCAGGTGACGGCGAGCGCTGCTCCATTTGATATCTTTGCTCCGAGTCCAGGGTGGAGGAGATTACATCGAGGAGCCTTTTGAACCTCCAGTTGAGGTTTTACCATTAGTGGTTGTAGATTCTGAGAGGATTACTTGGGTGGATGAGAGATGTATCCACAGGTATTGTTGGCGGGTCTGTCCGCCTTTCTTTTGGTTACCTTTTTTGTATAAACCTTGGACATATTTATATACTTAAGAGGTTTTTTGACTTCCGCTGTGTTTTATAGTATGTTTTCCGCTATAATTCCTCTATTGTATATGTCTGTGGGGTTTTGCAGGTTGGGGTTGTCAAGCAAGTTCCATGTAAGTCAAGTTGAGTCGTCCAAGATTCACTCTAACTCCCTAGGGTGTGGTTTTGGGTCTCGACAGGTTGGAGTATGAAAGGCGTGGCTGAAATCTAAACGAGAACCCATAGCGTTTGAATGTTTCCAG
>JABCRI010001116.1:0-42351 GCA_015143295.1 Tetracentron sinense | reverse complement strand
GTTGTATTTAACTTGCAATTCAAGCCTGACCTGCTTAGTCGCTATAGTAATTCCCATGGTGCCAGTCAATTGGCGAGGCGAATTTATTTTCTTGACCCTCACCTTGAACAAATGCACTTTCATTTCAACTTCGTATGGCTTGCCCGTTGTGTGTCAAAGTCCCCGAAGTACCAATAGCCGGCTGAGTTCACGTCCGATGTAATGTCCATCTTCTTTGTTTGTCGGGGCACATAGCACGCCCCCTTAACAATAGTGCCTTGGCCCCCGACCGTCGTGTTTTTATCCTACGGTTTTTGTGTTGTTCTCGATGTTGAAGTGACCAAATCATATTTTTTACTGTGGGACTTGAGCAATCAATCATGTTAAGGAAGATGTGTTGGGTCGAAGGGACTCTCAATCAGTAGCACAGATGTGAAGGATGTGGCCTTGAATTGATGAAAAGTGGAGAAAAAGAAAAACAAAATACCTGTGTTGAGGATCGATCAGCCACTAGTGAGGACGATGGCCACTACGTGGTGATGTTTGTTATCGGTGGCTTAGTATGGATTTGATCGAACCATAACTAAGTGCGTGTCAATCGCGGATGGTTTGTTTCTTACCTGGGTTGTTTCCGAAGAAAAGAAAAAAAACAAAGGAAAAAAGGAGAAAAAAAAGTCATTGTTTATGTTTTGGAAACTCCTATTCGAGGGAGAGACTTTAAATTGTTAGGTCTCTTGTTTAGGCATAAAATACGTACAGTTTTGAGTCCAGTATGGTTTGATATCAAAAGATCAATGAATGTTTTTGCATTGAAAGGGAGGAAAGAGCGGATAATAGAAAGGGGTTTGTAAAGCAGGATTTCAGGGGCTGAAAAGATTTTTAAGCAAGGGATTAAGTACGGATTCTCATTTGGGTTTCATAGCGAAGGAATGTGACTTTAGTGGCTTTGTACTAGTTCCTAAAGGTTTCTGTAAAAAAAGAGTAAAATAAAAGAGTCATCGGATCTTACCTGTGGACGTATGTGGTGTTATTGAACCACATTATCTCGTGTCTTTGTTTTGTTTTGGTTTGTTGTACTTGTATGTTTTGCTTTATTTGATTTATTCTTTCCGCCTGATTTTATTATTTCCCAACAACGCAGCCTGACTTTGGACTTTAATTCACATCACAGTTATTGCAAACATCTCTAGGATTATTGTCTGAAAGCACTGACCCCCCGCAATGATATTGGGAATCCATTTCATGTTTCGCTTCTGGCGAAGCGTGGCTGTTCTTCGTTAGCCATGCCCCATGGTCATTGTTTTTTTTCTTGGAAACGTGAATGATCTTAAGGGAGAAGAGTTGGCTAGGTGTTGAGATATGAATAGAGTTTATACTATACTATTGACATTATAGAGCTTTTTTTTAGAGTTTAGAGATTAATTTTCATGTGGGGAGCTCAGGCGGCAGCTGCGGAACCCGTTTTTTTTTTACCACACTACAAGGGGGCAAACAAAATGTAGATTATCAATAATTACCACACTTGCCCCCCCCCCCCCCCCCCCCCCCCCCCAGTATAACCAATTCCAGAATAACGAGAGGCTAAAAGCCTCCTACAATGTGAAGGATTGAGAATCACCTCCAAAAACATACCTGACGACCAAACCACACTGTGAGCTACTAACCTATGCGCATAAGCATTAGATTCGCGAGAGATGTGCGCTACCTTATAATCTGGTTCCTCTCTAAGCTTACCCCGGATATCATCAACCACTACCCGCACTTCCCAATGGACATCGCTTCCTCTAATAGCCAAAAAATCAACCACTAGTAGTGATCTAAGCAATCCCCATGTTCCAATGTAGTGTAATTCTTAAAAGATACATGATCTCAAGGGACAGAAGTAGGAGGAGAGCCAGAATTTTCTTGTAAGAGGGGCAAGCCATGATTGATTGGAAATATTAGTACTTGTTGATAGATTTGTATAGAATGATTAAACTGGTATGAAATATTTTGGATCTAGGGGATGGGGATTTGAGAGCGTCACTGTCAAAAAATAAATTGACTTCTAAGTTCATGACTCATTTCGTCTCTATGTCTGGTATATAACCTACGTGTAACTAGGGTGCAGAGCCAGGATTTTCTTGTAAGAGGGGCAAGCGATGGTTGATTGAAAATGTTAGTAATTTTTTATAGATTTGTGAAGAATGATTAGGCCGATATGAAATATGTTGGATCTACGGAAAGGGGATTAAAGAGCGTCACCGTCAAAAAATAAATTGATGTCTAAGTTTGTGACTCATCCCGTCTCTATGTCTGCTACATATCATACATGTATTGTTTTTCCTTGTTTTCAAGGACAGTTATCCCCTTTTACTCATGGCTTAGCTGTCTTGTTAAATAATTAAATAACATACTATAAAAGATATATTTTGTTTTCAATTTAGAAAATTTGCCTTGTCCAATGACTATGCCCTATTAAATAATTAAATAATATAATATAATTTTTTTAGAAGTGCAAACGAGCATGACTTTGTCATGTTAAATAATTAAACAATATGGTATAAAAGATATATTCTTTTTCAAAAGTTTGAGGGGTAGCTACCCCCATGCCGCATGGCTATGCCCTATTAAACTATTACTTTTTTTTCAAACTTTAGGGGGGGCACTTGCCCCATGCCTCATGACTATGCCCTATTAAACTATAATTTTTTTCAAAAATTTATGGGGGCACATGCCCCTGCTCTACCCATGGCTATACCCTATTAAACTAAATATTTTTAAAAAAAATCAAAAGTTCAAGGGGCACATGCCCTCTGACTCCACTCCTAGACACGAGAGAGTTATACACCATACACAACCTTATTTGGTAAGTATTCCTTAAGAAGAAACGAATATTGACAAAAAGTAATTTTATCAACTCATATGGATAAAAGTAGACTTAATAGTTACCTGGCTCTTTTGAGAAAGTGCTATTAGTTCAAAGAATTACCGGATTAGTCTCAACACTTATATGGAAAAAGCAAGTGTTAGTCTTCCTGTGATGACTTCAAGCTGCGCCCAAAGGGCTAGTGTAGGGACACAGAGTAAGCGCTACCGAATACCTTTGTGTAGCTCTAAACATGAGCTTTAGTTCCTTAAGAGCCTTAGACAAGGTGGAAAACTGCAGACATGGTTGCGCTCAATGCTTTTTAGTTAGCCATGCCAGAGCCTTAAAATTGTTTAATTCTTCTCTTCTATTTTTTTGATAACCGTGGATATTTTGAACGTCGAAAGCTTAGACTAGTGCCACGTACATAGGGAATACCCCCACCCCATGCAACCATTTCCCTATGTTTGGTTGCAAAGAAAATTAGCAAAAACACAAAAAAGAAAAGAAAATTAGACAAAACACAGTTAAGAATTGTATTAGAAATATAAAATTTTCTGTTCTTTACATATTTTCATGGCAACCAAACATAGCATCAGGGGCGGAGCCGGGGGGGGCCATGGCCCCCCCAAATTTTTTGTGAATCCCTACTGTACTAGTATGACTAGTGGGCCCCTCAATTAAAATGTAGTGCCCCCCCCCCCCCCCCAATTTTTTTTGTCACATATATAGTGGCCCCCCAATGGAGTCCCCTTATGCTCATGTCCCTATTGACACCCCCTTAACTATGGTTAAAATTCACCCAATCCCATGGTTCATCTACTTATCCTTGATTTTAGAAAAAAAATTTAAAATAATTTTAATCTTAGGAGTTAGTGAATTTTTAACAAGGGTTCAAAAAGAAATTTGATATATTTTTTTTAAACCAAAGATAGGTGGGTGAATCTTAACCACAATGAAGGGGTATTAATAGGACACGTGGCAACCTCAAAGGTATTACCGAGAAAAAAAAAATTCAAATAAGAAAACTATCCCAAAAAAAATTTTCTCGGGGGCTACGCCCCGAACCCCCAAATCCCATACCCTCAAACCAAATTTTTTTTTGTATACATGTATTTTGGCCCCCCCAATGAACAAAGAAAAATTCCTGGCTCCGCCGTGCATAGCATTAGTGAGAGGAGCTAGGAATCGAACTCGAGACCTTTGGGTTTACGGTTTGTCCAAGTGACCACTGGGCTACACCCACGGTCAAGCCCTGCCTGAGACTAGAACATCCTAGGCCAGTCCTCATCATACCACTTGATCTAGGTAGATTCTTTCCCGAGTACCGACCTTCTTCCAGCCAAAGCATCCGCTACAATGTTGGCTTCCCTGAATGCATGCCTGAAATTATTCCATTTAAAGTACAGTGCACGTATTGACTTTATGTCATTCATAAGAATTCATTCATAAGGTTCCATATTCGCAATGTGGCCGGTTCCTTTCTTTTCTTTTGTGCAATCGGATCTTCTTCCATAAGAAAGATTTTGTATTCCTATCCTCTTTGCTAACAGCAGCCCTTTTGAAGTGCTCATCCATGTCTCTTTGGATAAGGTATCTAGCTTGCCAAATGGGCTAGCTCGTACCATGGGCGGATTGCAGAGGCTAACAATGGGGTGCAGGGGTTCAAGGGTGTAGCCCCCGTTTTCTTTTTTAGGCCAGTTTGTGGGTCATATCGTGTCTATTTGTGTCTGTATATAAAGAATTTTTTTTTTTCTCAAAAGTGGAGGGGCCGACCCGGCTCCACCCTGCTCCCAGAGGACCCAGACTACGTCCGTATTAATAAAAAGTTCAAGGGAGGAATTGGTTTTCCCTCGTGATCTCCTCGGACACTATACAGAGTAATTTAAAGCACTCTATGTGGATATGGTCAGAGGTTTTTAACCATCCGAAAGATGAAGAGACCGACCCCCTGGTTTTTTAAAGTAGTCTTATTTGAATTATTGTAGTGGAAAACTTAGGTGGAACTAAGTGCAGACAAAGGGGACCCCAAACAGCTAGGAATCCATTCTCTAGGAATAGTGCTATAATGCTACCCCATATTTGCTTGCAAAAGAAATGAAATTAACCCCATGGAGCCCAGAAGCCATCCACTAGTTACAACCATGTCATCCTCCCTATATCCCTCAAAATATACTTTTACAGCAGCAACTTACCTTCAACATACTTCAAAAAAGAAAAAAATATATATAATTACCTCAATTAACTAAGATAAATTAACCTATTGTGCGCTGTTCAAACGAAAGCTCTTAATTCTACAATTTGGATTATTGAGTATAGCGCAAATCATGGATCATGACCAACGCAATGAAATACCGACAATTTGAAAAGTATAGATTGAAACTTAGCTTATGACATCCACATCGCTGATTTAAGACCGACGAAAAGTAATCCCATTTACCAGATGATTATATTTTTCAACCACAAGGCATTTTTAGGAAGGCCATGACCACTGCTTTAAAATTATATTTAAGGGGTTATGAGTACATTAATGTATATAGGCTGGGAATATATGAATTCAACTCAATTCCCCATATAAAAACACAATACAAAGAATAGCAGATGGAGACTTCACTCAGTATTATATATTGTCTCCCTACATCAAAGAAATTAACACACAAGTAGAAAGAAATCAAAGGTTCAAACCACAATATTACACAAGCCTAGTGCTTGATATTTCACTTGCATTTCAAGTCCTGGACCTTATTAGTCGCTGTATTAAATCCCATGGTGCAGCTCATTTCCGCGGATTTCTTCTTCTTGATCACCTTGAACAAATGAACCTTCCCACTCAACTTCGCGTGGCTGCTCAGCACCAAAGTCCCAGAAGTACTAGATAGCTTGCTGGACTGTAAGTTAATTGTAATATCCATCTTCTTTGTTTGTCTTGCTCTTGCACGTCCCTTATCAATTTGGGCCTGCCCGACCGTTGCGCCGTTATAAGTAACGGATACAGTGCTGCTCTCGAATTTGAAGTGACCGAAATTCGTGTTCTTGACCGTGATTTGGGCACTCAATTTCTTGTGAAAGGTAGAAGTGTTGGTGTTGAGTGTCTGGACTGTGACGTTGCGCAACCGGACTTTAGGACTTTTGATACGCATCACGGTTAGTGCAAAGACCAAGATGATTATGGTCTGAAACACGATTCCGGCGATGATATATACGCAGCATCTCCTGTTTCTCTTTCGCCGGAGCTTGGCTGCCTCTACGTCGCCGGTGGTCATGGTTGGGTTCTTGAAGGCTGAGAAGAAGGAAAGTTAGCTAAGGAAATTCAAGGAGGTGGCTAGGTGGTGTGGTTTGGAGGCCAGGAGGGTGTGTATTTATGCTATACAATTGAGACAATGTTTGAGAGAAGGTCCTGTAAATACTTTTTTTTTTTTTTTTTCCTTCTTGATCCAAAACTTGTTCGGAAGACGTTGACTGTTGACCTACTACTTGTTCAGATATTTTCTCTGCTAGTTGGGTCGCCGGAAAACCTTTTGACATAAATTGTTTTTTTTTTAAAAATAGAAAAAAAAAAAAGTAGAAGCTTCTAAAGTCTCCATCAAAGATGGATTCCACTCAAAGATTAGATAAGAATAGAGCGAGTTTACAAGAGAATCTCCCGGGTCAACCAGGATCGTCGGATTGAATTTGAACCAGTTCGTATGAGATGAAAAAATCAAGGCAAAACCCATGCCTCGTTCTAGCTAGGTGGGCTTCTGGATGGGTTCTAAATGGGTCGGGTTTATCCGAGTCGATCGGTTCTCATTCAACCCATAGTACCATTGCCACCCCTAGCTCCAGTGAAATTATGAAAATATATATGAATGGTTAGAAATAAGGCCTCCCTACAAGTGGGGGGTGCATGGGTCCCTCTACAGGTTTGTAGGGAGGCTTTTTTTTTTTCGCAACTTATAAGATCGTTGAGTCGTGACTCGGCACAGTCACCGATTTGAGTCATGACTCGGTACCTTCGTGATTAACGGGTCTCTTCTTCTAGACCTATCCAAGATACCAAACCCTGCATAACGGACCATGACACTTACAAAATATATATATATATATATTAAGTTTCCGATGACTCGATGAGAAAGAGTGAGTTGTACGCATAAATGCTTCTTGAATTATTGAATACTTCACGCGTAAACCATGAGTAACTAAGATACTATACTTTGATCAACGAAGTCTCCCAAGTTTGAAATATATTCTTCCTCCGGAGACAAAAGTTTTCCGTTAAAATATTCCTGCCGACATATTATATATTTTAGGACTGCTACCCCGTATGCAGATCCAAAAAAAGTCAGGATGAATGCTAACGGCCCATATAAAATATAGGAGTGCTAAGCATACTCTCACTCTTTTCATTCAAACATTCAAATAGGAAATAGGAAATAGGAAAATATTCACGTCCTCGAGCCAAGAATTTATTGTTTCACCCTCTTTTGTGTCATGTGTCTTTTCGTTTTTTTCTTAACTTTCTTTAAATATGGCTAAGATTCATTAACATTTAAGGTTAAATTATTTAATCTTGGATTTCAAGAAAAAAATTTAACCACGGGTTAAACTTATTAATCATAATTCAGATGGGCTTTATGAGGGTAAGGGAGAATTAGTATTCCTCCTTGCCAGGGACATATGGGGGGGGGGGGAATGGAATTAACGGGTTTTGAGGTATGTGGCTTGGGTAGCCCCCGAAAATTAACAGGTTTCAACGTAGGGTCCAAAAAAAATTTAAGAATAAGTCCATCGTGGTCATAAAAATCTTTAATCTAAAGTTAGTCTATGTATGTTGAGTGTTATTTATCTCCTCCGCTCCCGGGTGCCACGTATCGCACCTCATATGTCCCGTGACCCTTTTATATTCATTGTTACTACTCTCTCCATCAGATCGGCCTTTTGGAGTAATTAGTTGTAAACATGGTATCAGAACGCTAGTTGTAATTTGGTCACGGGTTCGATTCTTTCCACCCTTTGGGTGAGGGGGAGTGTTGAGTGTTATTTATCTTCTCCGCTCCTAGGTGCCGCATATCACGCCTCATATGTCCCGTGACCCTCTTATATTCATTGTTACTACTCTCTCCATCAGATCGGTCTTTTGGAGTAGTTGGTTGTTAACAATGTAAAATAAAATGTTAAAAAGTAAATAATTATAATTAGGACCAATTTTTTTAAAATTATAATATATCCTTTTAAAATAGTTGTTTTAGATTTAAAAAATATATATTTAAAGGATGTAAGGGTCAAAACATATATATTACATAACTAAATTTTAAATTTTAAAAGTTTAAGGGGCAACAATATAAATAGAATAAGTTAAATAGAGAGATACGGGGCCTTCATATAGAAAACTTATTCTGTTTTTTATTTTATTTTTTTATTATAATACACATATATAAGTAAACGAAGTCTGATAAAATTGGGGGCCATTATATAGAAAAATTATTATATGTTTTATTATAATACTCATATATAAGTAAAGTAAGTCTCAAAATTTGGGGGACCATGGCCCCTCACCCCTGGCTCCGACTCTACTCCTAGACCCAAGGAGGGGATTATTGGTCTTTCAAATAATAAATTAAGAGGAGTGCTAATCTTTTTTTTTTTTTTTTGGAAGGCAGCTATTCTTAAACACACATTTCGAAGTTTTTCCAACTTCTCAGTACTTCCATCAAATAAACTTCTGATTACAGGTACAACACCAGTCATTACTACCTCTTTTGCATGTTAAGAAAATAGATTTTTTTTAAAAAAAATATGAAAGCTTAAAATGAGGCTAACATTTCTCCTTAAATAAATAATTTTTTGTCACTTACCAATAAAATCTGTGTCAGTATGTAGCTAAGGTTTGAAATCCCGATAATATTGGCAATTTCGGTCCTTCAACTTGAAATTTTGAAATTTTCGATTATCTCGGTGGAATTTTGGCATTTCGACTTATTACCAAAATTTTGTATGTTGGAAAATAATACTTTATTAAATTTTAATATATTTATATAAGTATTATTATTTTATTTTTAATATATATAAATAAATTTCTAAAATTTTGTGAAATTTTGATAAAAATATCGAAATATTTTAGAATTTTAATAAATACTTTTTTAAAAAAATGTCCGAAACGAGATAACAAGATTTCGATTTTTCAAATTTTCATCTGAAATTTTTGATACCCATCCGAAATTTCCAATATCCCGTTTGAAATCGACATTTCTGATATTTGCATCATATTGATATCAAGGGTTGGGCAACATCGGTATTTCGTTGGATTTCGTGAAATCCCAACGAGATTTCAAACCATGCTTGTAGCTCACACAAAAGGATAACGGGAACAACTAACAGCACTTCCTTTAAAAACACTATTTTTTATTGGATAGAGCAGGTAAAATCATGTTTTCTCTAGAAAAGATATACTTTAAAAAAAAAAAAGTGGGGCTAGCATTACCCCACACAAAATTAATTGTTTTATTATGTTAAAAAAAGGGTTACCTTAGATCTGATTGTTCTTTACCAACAAAAAAAAAAAAAATTAATGTGAGAATAGAATTGTAAGAGTATGCTTATCATCTTTTCAATAAGAAAATATCTTCACATTATGGATCAGCTGTTTATAATTTTTCCTCAACTGGTGGGAACATGTGACAAATAATTCATAGAAAAATGATATATAACATCATGGTGACGGTTTGAACGGTGACTGGTCTCGTAATGCGGCTATAAAGGTAGGCTCCACCAGTTTGATGTATTTTGGTATGGTAAATAGTTAACGTACTTGGGAATGGTAGGTACTTAAGAGGGGTATTGACTAATGAGGTCCAGCCTTGTAAAATCCATTTCCCAGGATGCTAATCTGCTCTTTTGGTATCACATGAACATGACATTGAGTTCTGCAAGACATGAATAATATTATTGGGGTGGACGCCGTGCCCATGAATGCACTCCCTCTCTCTCTCTTATTTATTATTTAGTTTTTGGTTTGAGCTGCATTACCTTGGTAGTTGTATTTCCCTTTTCTCTTTTAATTCAGAAGCCATCTTAAAACCTGTGAGAGTGACTCATAGGAAAAATCCTCACTCTCCTTAAGGTCCGTTGGGTGACCACATGCGTAGAAAGTAATGTTGTTCTTCTACTCCCTCTCTCGATCGAATCACAGCCAATCGTGATTGAATTTGGGGAGAGTTCAATCACACCCATGGGTCAATACGTATCACTTGTTTTTTCTTTTTGATAAAAAAAATAGAAATTTTATTGTTTGAAAGTAAAAATAGGTTTACACCAAATGAATAGCAAAACCAGTGAGCCTTAGAGCAAGTAGAACTCTTCTTTTAAAAAGATCAAATATCAAAACCAGTGACCTTAGAGCAAGGAGAACTCTTCTTTAAATAGTCATTGTTCCGATTGGGACTGAACTCAGACAATGACAATGCCTAAGCGACGTTAATCTTTGGAAATCATCTAGTAATTTCTTAGCTCTTTGAATGATTAAATTGGGATGAAGTTGTAATACGTATCACTTTTAATCCTTATTAACTATGGTTAAGATTTATGAATCCTTAGGGTTCAACAATCTAACATTTTTTTATAAAAAAAAATTAACCCAAAGGTTAAAAAAATTTAACCCGAAGGTTAAAAGTTTTTTTTTAAGAAGAATTTATAAACACCAAGGTTAGATTTTGAACACTAAGGGTTAGTAAATCCTAAACACAGTTAATAGGAGTTAAAAGATATACGTGTTGGCCTGTGGGTACGATTGAACTCTCCCAGAATTCAATCGCTATTGGCTGTGATTCGATCTCATCCTATGAAGCTTCCATGGGTCCTCCTACTTTGACCTGGAAAAGCCAACCATGAATAAATTTCCACCTCCCTTGGTCTTATCTTCTCGACCCAGCAGTGGTTGCAAGTTGGGACGGGCCTACCCACATCTCTGGGTCTATCTGAAAGCGACCCAATCAACGCTTTCTTGTGCCAACGTAATAAGTAAATGTAAGCCACGCTTAAATTCGAACCTTAACCCATTTGTGTTTTTCCACGAGATTAACCATGAACAGTAGCTACCCCGCCTATTGCGCCTATGGTGGGATGTGGTCTCGCTCAACGGACAAGTCTCGGGATCCATTCCCCCCCAAGGCAATGCTAACCACTATGAGAGCATTCCTAGCAGCCTCACGGTTATTTTGGTGAGCCAAAAGACTAAAAATGTGCTAAAATGACTCCCAGCAGCCTCAACAGAATGAAGAAATCCTTTTGGTGAGTCTACAGTACTCACCAAACTTGGTGAGTACTGTAGACTCACCAAAGTTAAATCTTCTCACCCTTGGGCCCACACAAATAATAAAATAAGGTTTCTCTCTCTCCCTTTCTTTTTTGTGGTCCCACACAAACAATAAAATAATATTTTTCTCTTTCTTCCTTTTTCGTTTTCTCACACAAATGATAAAATATTGTTTCTCTCTCCTTTTGTTTTGATTAAAATGGTGAGGCTGTTGGGAGTGTTTTAAAAAAGTGGCTCACCAAAACCACTTTTTGTGGGTTTTGGCTATTTTGGTGAGTGAAAATTGGTGAGGCTGCTAGGAATGCTCTGATAGGTAAATGATATCCTCCTTTAAAAAAAAAAAAAAAAAAACTATGAAGAGCTCTGGTTTATGTGTTGATGGGGAAGTTTAGGAATTTAAAAATAAATAGTTGATAAGAATTGTGTTGCTCCAGTTTGCTTTGAACCAGAGTTCCTGTTCAAAGTTGGTCACTTACTTTTTTGTCCCGTCACTTTTCTGTTGGATGAGAGTGGAGTCTTCAATCAAATTAAGAAAGTCATGAATGAATTAATTGCAAGGTACACTCATAGACTCTGTTGAACCACTCCAAGCTTTCTCTATTAAAACAATAAGTGTCGTGTGGCTGGAGAGACCCCCCCCAAAACATTGGAATAAGGGTGGCAACTAGGTCGGTTTGACACGAAAGTCATGTAAATGTTTTAATTCAAACTAGACCATTAAAGACTGATTTGATAAGTTTGAATCACCGGGAGATAACTCTATCCATTTCAAGGAGGCAGGCCTGCCTTGACACGCTTCAATCCAATTGTTGAATAATTGAGCATCTATTTTCGAAAATCACCCAACATATATAACGTTTAAATTTGACAACACATGTTTTAAGGGATTATATGCTTCGTCCTAACGACCATCCTTACTTCCTCTCGAGCTTTGTAGCTTCTGAGTGCGAGTTTTGGAAGTTTTGGATGGACTAAAATGGCATAAGCAGGATTTGTGTGACCATGATGTTAGGGAATGAACCCTACAATAGGATATGTGAGACACGAAATATAGACAAAAAAGAGAATATGAACAAACACACGAACACCAGATTTACGTGGTTTCCTCAAGTTGAGGTACGTCCACGAAGTCGCCAGATTTCACTATGTTCTGGAGCCAAAAAGAATTACAAAATTGCGATCTAAACAAACAAACTGTAGCCGCCTACACATATTCTTAATAATATTAGGGCTACATAGCAAATGTGAAAAATACCATAGTACCGCTCGATATCAGAGGTAGGATGTTCAGTCCAGGCAGGCTCCACACTTCGTATCACATGCAGCCTGAATAGTTGGGAAAGAAGATGTCAAAACCCAACTTCATTGCAGGTAACCGGACTGTGCTCAGGATTAAAAGTGACACCCCTAAACAACAGCACAGGAAGTTCTCTACATACTTGCATCTAATTTTCTATCTCGTTTGTGTTCATTATGGATTCTCATGCTAGTCAAGGACTGGGTAAGACTAAGATCAGCCTTATTTCCACAACTCAACCAATCGGTGAGAGCTTTGAATATGAGGTTGTTACTATCAAAAATGCATAGAATTTTCACGGTTGGCAGATGGAGTTTAGATTTCCTGCTGCTCTTTTTTTCTGATCCTAAATAATTGTTATCCATATTATGCTAATTTTTCTTATACACATTGCAATTTGAAGGGGATTCTGCCAGAAACAATTAAATTATAAAAACTAGCACCCAACCAAAAAAGGATAAGAATAAGAATATAAAGAAAGAAATAAACAGAAATGTCGATCACCTTACCTCTTGCATGCTAAGCGAGCGCTCTACCATCTGAGCTACATCCCATGAAATATTGGGGTGTTAGACAACTTTGAAATTACAAACTAGGTAGCTACATGAAACCAAAAAGGGTGAGAGTATATAACATTCCTCAACTATAACTAGATGGAGGGAAATCTGATTTCTGACCGTACTTTTCAAAGGTTATGACTAGTAATGGAGCTAACATTTCTCAACTATTATTTACCTATTTTAGATGGAATATATGAGTTCTGACCATTCTTGTCAGATGTTACGATTAGTAACTCGCTTCTGTATTGTCTACTTACATGATAATGAGAAGGGGTAGCAATGGATCCGATTAGTTCGCGTTGGAGACTTCAACCATGACTCGTGGCCTTTTTTCAGTCAGATTAAGATGAGTCGGCCGAACCTGGGCTGGGAGTCAAAGTTCAACCATTCCTGAACAGGAAAGAACAAGCCCAGTTGCTGGTTAGCATTGGAGGATCAACCTTGAAAGAGACTGGTTAGAAAAACCCTGTCGTTTGTCACATTAACTTAATCTGTTTTCCCTGCCATCGTCATAAATTCATGTGCTTGTGTATAGAGAGGGAGAGAGAGAGAGAGAGAGCTGGAAATTTCCTTTACCTCGTCCAATGCTCTACTCAAGGCAAAGATTGGTACTACACTTGTCCTTCAATTGACTGTTACAACACCAAGCCTGCTCACCCAGGAAGATCAACCTTTTACAACCACATTCTACCTGCAGGCTAATATACAAACCGACTTCTGTTGATTGTAACCCAAATGCAATCTTAATCAATTCACAACCATTGCCAATGAAGAGGAAGCTCTGGCATGGAAAAGAATACTAATTTACAATTTCTTGCTTCTTCCTCTGCACCAATCCATTACCACTGGTTTCCTCTGCTTCTGCTGACTCTTGCAGGCCTTGTCCAACACACTTGTAGATGGCGGAATCATATGTAATAGCTTTATAATGTCATAATTTGAATGCTGTGTCTCTGCAATCACGTCCCTCTCTAATTTGCAAGGGGATGGTCTACTTGATGGGGGAGTTGACCATTTTAATGGTCCTCTTCCAACAATGTTGGTACAGCCGAGACCCCTTTTCTCATCACTCATGGAGACCTTAAGTTTCTTAGTGGGTATTATTTGGTCCATAATTTTGACTGCTTTTAGTGAGACGGATATATTAGATTTCCCTGTTGATGACATTGACTTGTGGGCTTTCATGGCCACTTGTGAAGCTTTCTTGGGCCACCTGATCATTCCATTGCATGCCACTAATTTGGTTTTGCTTTGTGGAGTGGCTTGCAATTTCCCAAAGTATTTGAGCAGCGGTTAGTAGTCTTGAAGAAAGCCCTGCAGCCATGAACAAAGTCAAAAAAACCATTAGCAGAAAATTTTTGATGGTACAACTGCATAGCTGTTAACTTTTATCAATTTGTAAATTGATAGAAGTTAAAAAGGTCAAGTGATGGACCTCAAACCCATACCAACTCATCATTCTAGACTGCTCAATCCATGGGAGGCATCTAGAATGAGGAATGACGCATATTTAAAAAACATCAGACCGATCATAGGAACCTTCAGATCTACAGCTAAAACTTGGGTAGAGAAATAACCCCATGTAAGACTAATTTTCAGATGGACATCAAAAGAATACAGGCACCTTCGCAACAAACAAAGTTCCAAAGAATAGTGTATATCCACCCCTTAAGATGGTCTTACCTGGAGGAACATTGGAAGGCACCAGGCGCGTCGGAGTGGATGTCGATGCCTGCTCACACCAAGGAAGTCTAACAAATGTAGGTAAGGCTTTTTCATTTTCAGAAAGACTCGAATTTAGTCCTACTGATGGAACCAGACTGTGATCGTAAGTCAGTGAGTCCAAGTCTGAAAAATAATTAGGGGCACCCCGAAGAGATCTGGCAGTACTCCCTTCTTACCCATCTGCCTTGACAAGTGCTCCTATTTGTAGACAACATGCCTGCATCAAAATTGGTTCTCCAAGGCCCACCAAAATAATGTGACCAAGGAAAAGGTGGCAAGCTAGTTTTGTGACAAATTGGCTTGCGCAAACATTGAACAGGAGTACTCCTTGAAGATACTGCAGGTTTGGCCGCATCCACTAGAAGAGAATCCAAAAACCCCGGTGGTGGAAGTGTTATGCACTCCAGAATATCTTCAGGTCGATACAACGAGGAGTCACTCGTATTGGCAGGAGCTCCACGCTTGCTAAAAGAATCTTGAATCTTCAGGTATAAGATAGAACAGCGAAGTACATGATTAACCATAATTGTTCAGTATCACCATTTACCAGGAAAACAAGCAATGCATTTAAAACTAAAGCAAATCTAAGGTACCCCTCCAGTAGAGCCTAAGGAAAATACAAGGGCACAGCATTACACGTCGCATACATTTAAATAGGTATGTCCCACCTATCAGTCAAGCCCCACTTATGAGATCTCTTATAGAAACAGTCGATCTGATTGAATGATATTAACCATATGGATATTTCATAAAAGTTATTTTGGAATGTCAGAAAGAATCTCGTGAACAGTTGACGGTAAAAAAGTAGATAGCTCAGATGATTCCCCAAGTTATCCATCAAATTTTCAATCCCAGACATTTGTGCATGTGCCACATGTACGGCAACGCCTTTAGTAGATGTTCCTTAGGGTCTAACTGACCGGGATCTTATATTTTCTCTTGAAACTTACCTAGCTACATGAAGCCAGATCTGACACGTAGTCATCCCCTTTAACACAGTCAATACTGCCTGTTAAAAGACAATTGGAGCTCAATAGGCATCTAGACGTTTTCCTGTTGGAACTACTATCTAGCTCAACAGCATTTTGATACTGTACAGGTCTACGGAGCTGAAGAATACAGCAAGCCCTTCTAACTGAAAGTAGAATGTTTTCATTTGTATTGGCTGCTTTCTTCCCTTTGTCTTGGCTTAAACTAGGACACATGTAACTGCCATCAAGGAGTTCATTCAATGACAGCTCATCTACATGCTTTGTAACATCGTGAATATCTGAATTGAAACCATATATTCCTTATATAAGATGTTGCAGGTGCAGATATGAATTTCATATAAGTATAATTTCGAACAGTCACACGTTAAAAAAAGAAAACTAAAGCAATAAGTAGCTTCCGATCATATATTTTTTCTCCAAACCAAAGGATGAATAAAAAAATCAAGTCATCAACATAAAAACAGTTATCGGGGGATGAGGTACCATGATTTCAGATTTATAGAACATGAAAGATAAGACTATGTATTGTCTATAGAAGTCAAAGTCAAATGCAAAAGCATATAAGAGATTTGACTATAGGGTGTTTCTGTCCTGAAACCTATGACCTCTAAATTAGCAACATTGCCATATAAAGTTAATAAGAAGGTATCTTCATATAGAAACTTACAAGTCGTATTTCAAAGGAACAGCCAAATTATAAATGTCGTTAAGACGAAGGTAAGTAAATAAATAAGTTCTCCTGACTTGTGAGTCACTGATCATCTCTGACTCACATCTCAAGGGATGCACATCAAGTGCCCTCAAGACAATGTTGAGGATCCATCTTCAAACATGGTGGTTGGAGGTGTTTATGCAGTGTACACTCGGGTAGTAGAACACCAGGACCATTGAATTCTTAACTGGATACAATGTCAGTTCAATGATCATGTACTTCAACAAAAAAATATTTGATCGGTAAACCAGCAATATATATTAATATCAAAAACAGGACAAGGAAACAGGAGCAAAAGCACTCTAAGAGTTCACAAGCATAAACTCAAGAGCAAGAAGATGAAATACACACAATCCTGCCTCCTAGCCTAGAAACACCCCCCGACGGAGATGCTCAACCCAACACTTCCGGAAGGTCCTCCCCCCATATCTAGATCCCGCCTATTCCAAAGCAACCAATCGGATACGAGCTTGAGACGTTGAAAGACCCTCAAACACTCTTAGGTTTCTTTCTTTCCATATCATCCATGAAATGGCACCCGGAAGAACCGTCCAGAGTGCCTCCCTCGCCCCATCCACACTACCCCTAGGCCAACAAGATAGAAGTTAACAAAAAAAGAAGGAAAGACCCAATCCACACCCATGCAGGAGAGGAAAAAGCCTCATATGTCTAACATCATAGGACAGTGAAAGAGCAAATGATCCACAGACTCTTCCGCTTGTAGGCACATGAAACACCGATTGGCTAAACTCCACCCTCTATGTTGTAAATGATCACATGTGAGGATCTTATTCAATGCGGCATTCTAGAGGAAAAAATAGACCTTAGTGGGAATACCTAGATTCCACACTACCCGATGCGGGAACGAACTCATGGAGACCAGGCCCAATGTTTGTAAAAGTGATCTCACTGAGAATTGGCAATGGTTGCTGCCAGACCATACCCTGCAATCCCTGATTTCAGCACACGAGGAGTAGGAACTAATGCAAGTTGGGAATACCTAGATTCCACACTACCCGATGCGGGAACGAACCCATAGACCAGGCCCAATGTTTGTAAAAGTGATCTTACTGAGAATTAGCCATGGTTGCTGCCAGACCATACCTACAATCCCTGATTTTAGCACACGAGGAGTAGGAACTAATGCAAGTTATCAACCGCGAAACTTCATCGATCTCCCAATCATTTAAGGCCCATCTCAATGATGGGCACCAAACCACCCCCTCGCCCCTCCTCTCAAACTAGTCCCCTACAAAAGTCTCCCTGTCTGAGGCTAACAAGAATATAAGACCAAAGTCGTCTTGGAGCCTAGACTCGCCACACCAAACATCTTTCCAAAATCTCACTTCAGACGCTTGCCCCACCCTAAACCTAAACTTAGGCACCACCGATCCGGCCATCGCCATGATTCCCTTCCAAAGGCCAAAACCATGGGATATGTTGACCTGTTTCATGTCAGGACCCAACACGAAGACACCCCATATTTAGCTACTATCACCTCTCGCCACAAACTAAACCTCTCCGTTCCAAAGCGTCAAATCCATTTTCCTAGCAAGGCCCTGTTAACTAGGGTCAGAGACTTAAAATTCAACTACCCTCTTCCTTGAGACGAAAGATTTGGTTCCAAGCCACCAGGTGATATTTAAATGTGTCAACCTTCTTGTTCCACAAAAACTCTCTCTGCATCCGCTCGAGCGAGACGACCACACTTAGGAATTGTCAAAATTGACATATAGAACGTCGGGATGCTACCTAAGGTGCTTTGGATGAGTGTTAATTTGCCTCCTTTTGATAGATACTATGTCTTCCATCTTGCTAACCGATTCGCACACCTTTCTAGAACTGGAGCCCAAACCCCTTTAGCTTTGAATCCTCCCCCTAATGGCATACCCAGATACTTTGACGGAAATGTTCCCACCCTACACCAAAACATGTGGCCAACTGTTCCATGATAAGCACTTCTCCAACACTAACTATTTCCAACTTGGCTAAGTTTACCCGTAGACCAGACACTGCTTCAAAACAACGGAGGAAACACCTAAAATATAATTAATTACTCGGCAATGCGTTATAAAAGATGAGGGTGTCATCCGCAAACGGAATGTGAGAAATGCGTAACTGAGCTGAACCAATCGAGAAACCCTCGAACACCGACCCCTCTGCTCTAGATAGCATTCTGCTCAAGGCTTCGGAAATCACAAATAGGAACGAAGATAGTGGGTCGCCCTGCCTCAACCCCCTAGTGCTTGGGAAATATCTTACCGAACTCCCATTCAGAATCACGGAGAAAGAAACAGAGAAGATGCACATCTTCACCCACTTCCTCCACTTTAGACCAAAGCCCATTCTATCAAGAACATAGTCTAAGAATCCCCAATTAACATGGTCATATGTTTTCTCCATATCGACTTTGCATAAAATGTCAGGGGATCTAGCCCTAATGCGAGCATCAATACATTCGTTTGCTATCAAAATCTCATCTAGAATTTGTCTTCCCCCAACGAAAGTTCCTTGTTGGGAGGATATAATGTGAGCCATCACTCTTTGGAGATGAACCACCAACACTTTAGACATGATCTTGTACATGCTACTCACAAGACTGATCAGGCGAAAATCCAAAAGTTTCATCGCACCCTCCTTTTTTGGAATCAATACCACAAAAGTGCTATTTATCACCTTACCAAACCGCCTCGAAGTATACAACTCCTTCATCACCACCAGAAAATCCCTCCCCACTATCTCCCAACAGGCCTTATAAAATTCAATGGTGAATCCATCCGGTCCGGGAGCCTTATGAATGATAAGCCTTATGAATGATAAGCCATCCTCCTCAAATGGCCCTTCCAAAGAAATACTTTGATCTTGGGATAAACGTGTGAATGATAAGCCATCCAGACTCGGCCACCAACTTTCCTTCTCTTGATACAAGTCTTTATAGTAAGATACGACGTTGTCCTCAATCTCGCTATTCTCTTCCATCCAAACCCCATTCACCCTTAGCTTGGAAATAAAGTTCCGTTTTCTATTGAAATTGGTTTTTCGGTGAAAAAATTTAGTGTTACAATTTCCCTCTTTGAGTCACCACATCCTAGCCTTTTGTTTCCAATTGATCTCCTCTAGATTAAGCACCGCCAAATATTCTAACTTCTTAGCCTCATAGTCCCGAGCTTCCATGGCTGATAGATCTCGGTTTTCAGCACTCTCCTCCAACACTGCAATCTCCCTGAGAAGTCCCTCTAGCCTTATTTGGATATCCCCAAACACCTTGTTCCAGACCTTTAGTTTTATTTTCAGGGTCTTCAATTTCATACTAAATCTTTTACTAGTTGATCCCCTCCTCCCTTCCCATCTCCAGACCTCTACCACTACAGCTTGAAATCTCTCATCCTTGAGCCACATATTCTCAAAACGAAATGAGGAATGACCTCCTATGAAACCACTGGATTCTAACACAATAGGCTAATGATCCGATATGGGTTTGGGAATGGATAATTGGGTAACATTCGGGAAATGGCTCTCCCACTCCAGCTTACTAGAAATCTGTCTAATCGACATGCTCTCCCACTAGTTGCCGAGTGAGCCCACGTGAACTGAGCCCCCCGAGACGGATAGTCTATTAGAGCATGGTGGCAGATAAACTCCCCAAACCTCTTCATACTCATGCCTAATCATGATTAAAATGAGCCTAACCATAGTTAACATTTGGTTTAACCATGGTTAAGCTCATTTAAACTTTGGTTAATTCCCAAAAAAATCGTAAAAATTACAAGAGAGCAAGAAAATATGCAAAACATGCCCCTACCTTGGTTATCCGGACTAACCATGGTTAAAACTCATGCTTAACTATGATTAGCCTATTTAATTTGGGAACTTTGGGAAAAGCCCCTAAAATCTATAATTTGTTTGGACCTTGTCCTTAAGCCTACCGGGCTTACCATAGGCCTATCGGGTCAAACCCTAAGCCTACCGGGTTTACCCTAGGCCTACCGAGCCAAACCCTAAGCCTACCGGGCTTACCCTTGGCCTATCGGGCCACACTCTAGTCTACCGAACTTGGCCGGCCTACCGGGCCGAACCCTAATCTACCAGACTCATTCTTGGCCTACCAGGCCTAAGCCTACCGGGCTTCAACCTTGGCCTACCGGGTCCAAATCAAACATAACCAAGCACCTGACCAACCCGGTCAACTCAACCCTAGTCTACTGGACTAAACCCTAAGCCACCTTTGGTGCACACACAACACACACCCCTAGCCTCGACACGGGCTCATGTGTCAGAATTATGATCGGTCTGATTTCACCCCAATGTGAGTACGTAGGTAGCCCAACTCGGGCCCGACCCTAGTTTAGTTTTTCCCTTCTTGGGTTAGTATAAACTAAATGTCAGGCGTTTGACTAACAACTTAATCTTAATTGGCTTAAACCTAGTAAGTATGGAATCGTTGTAAAACGGAAGTGCCGGGGTGCCTAACACCTTCCCCGGGCTTAACCGAACTTCTTACCCAGATCTCTAAGTAGACCAAAACCTTATCCATTGAATGAGACGTATCCTAACTAAATAAATAAGTGGCGACTTTAAACATAAAATCAATCAACCACAATGTAATGACTCGCATTTAATTCACGGCATTCATAATTCTATGAGTGAAATTATTAAATAAATGTACCTAAAATAATGTGTAAATCCTAGGAGAAATCAATGCATTAAAAATATCGAATCACAAAACTCATTTAATTCACTCAATTTAGTGAATTTATGAAGATAAATTGCACTAACTAAAAGAGGGACAAAAAGTAGCAAAAATGTTTTTTTTTTTAAAATTTCGGCGCCAGCGATCGATCGCCCAAAACGCCGTTTGTTTGAGGGCTTGCGCGTTTTTGTGGTTTTTGAGTCCGTAGGGCTCCCAATGTATAAATACTCTCTTTATACTCGTAGGGAGGGTTTTCTTAAGCCTTCTAAACCTAAAAGGGAGAGTTTTTTAGAGATCAAAAAGAGAGAAACTGTAGGAGTTCAAAGTTTCGGTCAGAAAAAGGGAAAAGGAGGCGAGAAGATCAAGTAGAACCCTATTCGCAAGTAATAGATCGTAGGAATACGATCAAGTGAGGTAAATAACGGACCTAATTTTCAATATTTTGAGTATTTAAGTTAAATCATGAATAAAAAGAGATGAATCTAGGTAAGGATGTAAGAATATGTGGGATATGAAGAACTATAGTTGCTCTTATATTATTGTTGATGGATCTATTAAAATAGGATGTGAAGAACATGTTTATGATCTCATTTATTATTTTTGCAATTAAAATAGGATGTGAAGAACATGTTTATGATCTCCGTTATTATTTTTGCGATTAAAATAGGATGTGAAGAACCTAATTTTTATGTATTATTATTTATGGTTAAAATAGTTAGTGAAGAACCTATCTACGATGTATTGTTTCGTGACGGTTAAAATAGGATGTGAAGAACCTAATTTTTATGTATTATTATTGATGGTTAAAGTAGGATGTGAAGAATCTATTTGCGATGTACTGTTTCTTGATGGTTAAAAATAGGATGTGAAGAACCCATGTATAATATTGTATCATTATTTTGATGGTTAAAAATAGGATGTGAAATACCTAATTATGATACCTTTTATTTATTTTTGAATCATTAAATGCGAATGACCATGTTTAAATTAATTATGATTCAACAAAGGGATTGGGAAATTATTTGAAGTACGTGGAGTTATAAGGAGAATGAGATGATGGATTAGATGAAATGGATGATTTAATTGGTAATATTTTAACAATATGTGAGCTTGCTTTTATGTATAAGATCAGGAGAATTATTATTAATTAAAGATATTATAATTAAGACGTTAAACTTAATTAAAACGAATAGGAGATTTCGATATGTAAGTTAACTCGTAAATTATGAATCTTTTAATGACATTGGTGATGTTTAATTGTAGTATTATAAAAAATACGATAAATTGTATGTTTCTGTTATATCTTTAATGTATGATATACTATTGGGTAAACGAACCTTTGATGAAAGTCGAGCTTGCCTAGGCCTAGTTAACATGGTGGTATGAGACGCTATGGTGAGATGTCCTATGACCCTCGACGGTTAGTCTTAGGTACAATTTAAACAAGAGGTATAGCATTGTGCACTCACGAATGAAAAATCGGTAAAAGTAAGAAAAAGAATTAAAGACATTAATGAGATGTTAAGTAAGACCAAAAGTAAAGTAAGAAAAATATGAAAGTAAGAAAAGAAAAAGACGCACGAAAACGATAATATATATTGTATTGTGCACCACCGGATACCATCAGAAATTGCGAGATATATGTCAAAGTAAGTAAGCCGTCGTACCAAAAAATGTACTAAGCCGTCCGTACCGGATAATGTACGAAGGGTGATATCTCGGTAAAGTAAAGTATAGTAACCCCTTTCCTTATATGGTAAAGCGGTATTTTAAGTTATTACTAATGCATGTGAATGAGTATTGGTGTGATGATAATATATGAAATACGAAAAAGTAAGAAAAGAAAGGAAAGTAAGGAAAGAAAGAAAAGTAAGAAAGAAAAAACAGAAAGAAGGAAAAAGAAAGAAAGAAAGAAAATTAGCATAATGTAAATATTCAACTTCCGCACTCTGATTTTTTATGTAAGTAAATGGGTGAAGTGATGAAATGCATGTAAATGTTGTTCTTTATATTGTTTGTTATGCTTTGTTATATACGCAGAGTAACTCGTTTACTCAGCCGATGACTTTTGTTGTCGGCAAGTCCAGGTTCAGGTTCAGGTTCAGGTTCAGGTTTTGACATTTGTGCACCCGGCCCTTGGGAAGAAGAAGAATACATCAAGGAACCTAAAGGTGATTATCCCGAGGAAGAAAGGGACCTTGATCGATTACCCTATTATTGAAATTGTGTTATGGTTATTTAAATTTCGGATGATTTTAATTATTGACAGAGACACGTGTTAGTAGTCTTTTATGTTTATGGTCCAGATGGGTGATCGGGATTTATTACCTTTAATTTAGATTATGGGATTGGAGTTTTAGTTGACGTTTTATTTTAAGACAAAAATTTTGGTCCATATTTTTGTGCCTTAAATGCTTCTAACAGGACGAATTATTCAGTGAGTCATGTGCCAAGATCTCACATCCTCCTAGGTGGGGTTTTGGGGCGTGACACACAATCGCCAAACAGCACACTCCCTGTGGGCGTGACCGAAATCCTTGTTCACACATGACATTGGGGGAATTCAAGTTACAGGCGTCATCGAATCATCTTACATGCATTGATGTACATGATCACATGAACATGCACAAGTCTTACATGATTACACAAGTCACGATTCTCAACATATCATGAATGAATGTTTTTATGTTTACATGTTTCCGCACATGAACTGTAAGATACGTTTATTTATGATAAAGCATGATCATGACTATATGCTATGATATTGTTAGCTAAACTTTGTATACAATGAGTTTTTGTTCGTTCAACTGTACTTTTGATGTTGACATGATTCGATATTTACGCTCTGGGACCTTAGATTGAGAAAGAATACTCAAAGGAGTAAGAAGGTGACTATCAGGAGGTTGAAGTGGGTCTGGATCATTATCCATACTACTAATCCAGTAGTTAGATAGTAGGCTTATTTCCGTTTAAGAGAGATGTAATAAGACAAATTTTAAGTTGATGTTGCTTAGGTTTCAATTGTGGCTAAGATCATATGGATGATCAGATTATATTTTGTTAGTTGGTCAACAGTTTTCTATAGATGATATGATTTATTATCGAAGTTTCTATGGATTAATTGAAGTTTAAATTTTGAGACTCACTTTTATCATGTCTTATGTTATTATATGGATATGGATCTCATTGACCAACATGGGATTTTGGGCCGCGACATTGCAACTGCTAGATGTCTCCAAAAATAGATGTAATCTCCTAATGGGCATTATCTGGATTCTCAAATTCAAACGCTCAATGATCTCTTTAGAATTGGATTCAATAATGACCCAACTCTAATTATGATTTGCAGCTTCCTGTAAACCCAACCGAATGGCCTCGGCTTTTGCTATTCTGGGAGAACTACCATATAGAACCTTCCGAACAACACCCTCATGGTTCTGGGCTCCAGTTCATTAGGAAGAGCAACACCATCAACATTGAGCTTTATCTAGCCTTGATCATGAGGTATCCATTGAGTTGTCTGAGTAGCTAGGACCTGGAGCGATGCCATTGTACCCCTTGAGTTTCAAAAATTCCAGCATTAGAAATTTAATTTTGTTGAGCGACGAGATGGGCTCAGGATGACACCATTAAATAGAGCGTCGTCATTCCGGAGATTCCAGATGCACCACAGCGTGATAGCAATTCAACTAGCGAGGAGATAATTGTCAGATGCGAAATCATAGGGGGCATAGGGCATCAACCTGAACATGTCTCTTCCATAGATTAGCCCCAACGACAACCGCATTGTGAGCTTTGGCGGGATTTGAGTCTGCCATATTTTCTTAGGTCCACATAAAAACAAAATTGTTACGTAATATTGGGTCTCTCATAGATCCTACATAATAGTAGAAGTTAAGATAACAAAAAAAAAAAAAAACTTTAATTTTTAACTAAATCAAAACTTCTAATTCACACGTAATAATAAATGAGTTTCTTATGGTTTCATTCTCACATAATAGTAAAAGAGTCCTTCTAAGTCTCTACTACTAGAAGTCTTCACATATAAATATTTATATATAATAAAGTAAGATGGAGGGTCATTAGGTGCACATAAAATTTGGTACATTACTTGTACTTTTATTAGTAGGATGGTATTTATTAATAGGATAAAGCCATGGGACTAGAGGGACAATTGCCCCAAAACTTTTAAAAACAAAATTATATTAGATTGCTTAATTATTTAATTAGGCATAAACATGGGGCAAGGGGCAGCTCTTATTTAAGGATTTTGCTTGCGAGACCATTTAGGGCCAAGACTGTTTTGAGATCGAGACCGTCAAAACTATTTTTTAGGGAAGTGATTAGAAACAGAGAGCTAGACCACTGGATTGATCCAATAGTGTTAAACGCTAAGTGGGGACCATCATTTAAAGCAAGTGCACACATACGGCCATTGGATGTTTATCCAACGGTGAGCTCTGGATAGTTGATAGTACCTACCATGAGAGTTTTTCATCACTTTCCTTTTTTTTAACTTTTGAAACCGAGTTGACCGTCCCGGTCTCGCGACGGGCTCGGCCCTAAGACAATCTCACAAGCAAAATACAATGGACCATGGGTAAACTTGGGCTTGGGTTGGCTCCTATCCCGCCCCAATCTACCCGAGTTACGTTGCACCCCTACTTCCAATGGCTTGGCCCCTTGGTTCTGATGGATCGACCATGATAAATCTTTCAAGCCCAATCTACAATGACAAGGTCTCTCATCTTTAAATCCCAACCGTTACATAGTTGACTTTCCTCATCTCTATACCCTATCAGTGTGCCTTATTGCTCGGATCGTGAATGCATGTTTTTGGTGTGAAGAAGCCTGTTTATTCGATCCAATTAAAACAAAATAGGTATGTGATGATGGTGTTCGTTATCTTGAATATCCTCCATCTTAGTACCATGGAGATTACGACCGAATTACATTTTCTCTAGCCATCACGAATAAACAAATGGAATTTCTTAGAGAGCACAAAACAACACCATGAAATCAATTACACCATGTTAATTCATTTCCAACATCCAAGAGAAATAAAACGAAGAACGCCTTAGAAGACATCAGAGAGGGTAGGGAGCTTGATCTCTCCCTTCCTGGAGAGTGGCAGGGTGATGTTACCGAAGATCGGAATGTCGATGGTGAGACCCAATTCCAATTCGTAATCTATGTCCCAATCCGCACCTATGTCCCTTGCCAAGCTCACCATTATACTATACGGTACCTTCACCGGCACATCCAGCATCGTCGTCTCGTTCGCCACCAGCGATCCCGGATCCGGCATTGTCCCCGACGCAATTTCTCTAACCCCCACAATCACACAAATACACACACAAAAAAAAAATTTAGATAGATAATCAAATAAGGGAAATCTATATACGAAGTGATGAAAAAAGATAACCTGTTAGCGCTTTTGAGGGTGTAAGAGATCTCGCAGATGGGAATGGCGTGTCCGTATGGGTTGCTTACGGAGACACTGCCATTGTAGGTGACCGAGTCGCGGCTAACGTGCTTGAGATCGACGTCGATGAGGTTGGCTTCGGGTTTCTCTATGTGGGCTATCTTCTCTGCTACGAAGTTCTTGGCCTTGTCTATCAACTGAGACATTGTTGCACCCTTGTGGAAGAAGATGAAATACGAGGGAGATGGATGGTAAGCATGGATAACAAAACGTTTGTTTATATAGCTGATTTGAGTTCTGACACGTGTCCCCATCACAATTAGTGGTATTGACCTGATAATACGTGGAGACACGTGTTGGAGTTGCCTCGTTGAGATCTGAGATTGGACTTGATCTCAGATTTTGACTTTTTGTTGCGAGGGACCGAGGGACTAAAGGATATTCTTCTATCGAAAGCAAATCGTGGGTGTTGGAAGGGCAGGATCAATTCGTGGATTTAAGAGCTGTAACAATCTGTTGGAGAGATTCTGACCTTCAAAACCTTTGCCTACAGGGAGAAATGGATTTTGTCAGAACCCACCCACACTGTTTTAAGACAAAAAGATGATTAAAATAGGTTCCACGCATTGAAAAACCGTTATATAAGTCTTTGAACGTGTATTAGCGATGCACATGCAAACTTGATATACCAATTATCAACTTATGAAAAAGTTCACACGAAGCGCAACGGAAGAAGAAAAAGAAGAAGGATGGAGAGGAGAGAGAAGAAAAATCACTTTTTTCGATTTCTATTGTTTATCGATTAAAAAAAAATCAATTTTGCTTACTTTGATAATCTATCGATTACTGTATATATCAAAAAAAAAAAAAAAAAGTTAGGTATATCAATTTTTCTTAATATATCTAAGTCTTATTTCGATATATTAATTGTTTTTTTTTTTTTATATATATCGAAAAAAAACTTTGATATATTAAAATTTTGTATATCCCGATATATCAAAAATTATTTATAATTTTTTCCAATATATCTAATTTTTTTTATATATTGAGAAAAATTTTAGATATATTGAAAAAAAAAATATATATATATATATATATATATATGGGTTAAACTACCCTTCACGCAATGCGTGAAGATGTAAACGACCACGCAGACATTTTTAGCCCTTAGTTTCTTTGAATAGAAGGGTATTTTAAGTAATTTTTAATAACTTTAAAACATCCAAAATTTAAATGAAGGTTACTGTTCATGAGAGCACTCCCGCCAAGGTCTTCTTATCTTCCTTCTCCCAACATCGTCTTCTTGACTTCCTCGTCTTCTTCCTCTGCGATCTATTTACTCTTTCTTAGCTCCTCTGCTATATATATATGTATCAATTTTTTTGACATATAAAAAAAGTTCGAGAAAATTGTTAAAGAAAGAGAAATGTTGTTTCATTTTCCCGTATTTAATATATATAATTTTTTTTCCATATTATACTTGATAAACAAAAGGATTCACGCTTTAAAATTCTCCAGCTTCTTCCTTCTCTTTTTTATCATCTTCTTCCTTCTTCCTTATGTGCACAAAATGGTATATTTATCCTAAAATAACTTATCCTTCCAAGTGTATGGGAAAAGGTCTACAAAAATATAACTTTAAAAAGTAAACCTATTTTTAGATTTTTTTTCAAAACTTAAGGCCCAAACACAGCTGTGTTCCCATTTAAGATAGCGATTTTGTGGTGGCCCCAGTCCACACCTAAAAAAAAATCCTTATGTTCTTACCCGGGGAATGGGAGAGTGGAGCTAGCATTCCCCAAGAGAAATATACAGTGCAACAGGGTAAAACACCCATAAAACACAGCAATACTAAGAGTACTGATTTGCCCACACCGCATTGGACCACATAATCAAATGCCTTCCAATTTCATCCCCTTTAACTGTTGTTAAGCTAAACCACCTTAAACTTAATATATATATATATATATATATATATATATATATATATATATATATTTTTCTATAAACCAAGGTTAAATGGATTAACCTTAATCTTAACTACAATTAATGGATGTTAAAAAGGGAGTAGGGCCAATGAGGACAAACATTTCATTACATAGTGGAAGCATTTTCCTATTTTCTATGGCACGGGATTCTCTCGAGTTGGAACCCTAGAGGTCGCCACGTGTCTCCTTTGACACCCCTTAACCATGGGTATGGTTCACCCACCCCTAGGGTTCACTCACCCATCCTTGGTTTTTTTTATTTATTAATTATTATTTTTTAAATTAAAAAAACTTTTTTTAGAGTTTTTTAATATTAAAAATATTTTTTTAATTTAAAAAATAATAATTAATTAAAAAAAAAACACCAAGGATGGGTGAGTGAACCCTAGGGGTGGGTGAACCTTACCCATGGTTAAGGGGTGTCAAAGGAGACACGTGGCGACCTCTAGGGTTCCAACTCGAGAGATTTCTCTCGAGTTGAACTCGAGAGGATCCTGAGCCTTTTTCTATTGTTCTGCCCTCTCGACTCATCAAGAAATAGTAGGGTAGTTCTTTCATATTTTGTGTGATTCATGGGTATTGACTTTCTGAATTATGAACCATCCAAGAGGTGGTCAACAAATCCGAAGTTGATGAGATGGTGATTAGTTATTGAAATCTGATGAATCAGGATGGAATTTGTATATGGATTCTTGCATCGCCAGCCTGGGTTGACCAATATCTGAGAGTAATATACAATGTACTCCACTTCCATTATCCTTAAAAGATAGCCCCTTCGTGCCACCCGTATTTTCCATAATTTAACATCCAAAGAAAAGTCTTAAATACTCTTCCACTTATGTATATACTTTAAAAAAAAATAGTTTTTCTAGTTTTGAAAGAAAACGGAGAACAAAATAAGGATTTATGTAGGTGCATGAGATGGGAGAGGTTCTCACACTCCCCTATATTCTCATCTCACGAAGCTCATTACTCATTTTTCCTTTAATGAGTGTTTTGGTACAAATTAGGAGTATTTTTGAAAAAATATGAAAATTTAAAAATTTTGACTTTTAATTAAGTTTTTGCATGCAAGATTGATACCTAACGATACCAGTTGATACATGTGGTCGATATACCTGCTTGACACACTAGATCGATGCATATCAATACCTATAAATACACTAGGTATTGATACATGTAGTTGATACACTAGATACCAATACATTTTGTCTTCAGCTTCAGAACACAACCAAAATCGATATAAAGTATTGACCGATTTGTTCAGAATCAACCGTACAGGATTGATACCTAACGATACTGGTTGATACACATGGTCGATATACCTGGTTGATACACTAAATCGCTGCATATCAATACCTATCAATACACTAGGTATTGATACACGTAGCTGATACACCAAATACCAATACATTTCGTCTTCAGCCTCAGAACACAACCAAAATTGATATAAAGTATTGACCGATCTGTTGAGTATCGACCGTACAGGATGTAAGCACCCTATTTTTGCACTCCCTATCCCTCTTCCCACTTCTTCAAATGCTCCAAGGTTTACCCAAGGTCCAAGCCCATTTGGCCAAACTTGTACCCAAACAACTCAATCAAGCCCAATTACTTAATTCCATTACCCAAGCCCAAGTAGCCAAGCCTAATTACCCAATTGTCTTAGCCAAAACTCAATTGCTTTAGCGAAAGCCTAATTACCATAGCCCAAGCCCAATTGTCATAGTTAAAGTCCAATAACCATAACTCATGACCCATCTACTAATAACCCATGATCCATAAGGTCTAGTCCACATACCCACATCCATTCAACCCATATCCAAGATCCACTAACCCAAGTCCACTTTCCACTTTCCTACAAAAGACCTTTTATTTTTTCTTCAAACCCCAAATAGCCCCATTTTTATGTTTACACACCTTTTTGACCACCCAATCATCTCTCACCAAGTACACACCTTTTTGACTAACCAATCACCTCTCATACTCCCTTACACCTCTTACAACTCATTCTTACACCTCTTACAAAATAATTAATTCTCTTACACTCCTTTTGACCACCCAATCACCTCTCATCAAGTACATACTTTTTTTATTACCCAATCACCAACCACATCAATTTTGACCAACCAATCACCTCCCTTCTTCTCACCCAACTCTCTATTTATCACCAAATTGCCACAACACCCTTGAAACCTCTATAAATACAAGACCCTCACAAGCCATTTCTTCCACCTCCAAAATCTCAAGTGGAAACCCTAGCTCTTCCTCCTCTCACCCCTTTTATTTCTTTTTAGCCTTGAAGAAAGTTAGAAGAAGCCAAGGTTTAGAGTGTGTAGAGAATTCTAGGACTAAAAACCTAGAGTTCTTCACTAACTCTCTTCCTTTGTGGACTCTAAAAACTCATCACCTCTTGGAGCATTGGAGAAGTAGTCTTGCTAGAGTAGACACTCTTCCTTTTATTCTTTATCTTCTTCTTTAATTCATATCTTTTTTTTTTTAATTTGTAGTCTTCTTCTAAAATAATTTGGGAAGACCTTTCTTTTCTCAAGTTTAGTTGGGTCTCTCTACACCAATCTAATGGTGTAGAGGGACCCCACCTCAAAAGAAATGAGATGTTTTTTTTCTCGTGTAAATATTTCTTTCTTTCATATATACCCACTAGTGTGGATATGGGTAGGCCCATAGAGAGTGGAAGCTAAAGCTATACCTCTCTTTTTATTTTGTTTCTTCATTTTGATTCTAGTCCTTCTTCTAGAATCATTTGGGAAACTCATCATCACTCTAATTTTCATAGTTGAATCTCATTACATCATTCATAATGGTGTAAAGGGATTACATTAGAGAGGAGATGATGAGTTTTCATTTTCTTCACTTGTCACTTTTTCATTTCTTTCTTTTTTCTTCATGTTCTATTTTGAATGGATAAATGATGACTTAAGGACCTAAGGACTTAAAGAGGACTTTATCCAAAATGCCTCATATCAAAGACAATAGTATTTGATTTATTATCAACACCAATCCAACAAAATAGGTGTTGGCAATAGACCATTTACTATTCACAATGCACACCCCTCTTTATGTCCTAAATATAATCTTTTAGCCTAACTTTTCCTTAGTCTTTCTCTTGAATTAAATTTGACTTTAGTTAAGTTTGCCAAAATCTCACCTATATGAAAATCCAAAAAAAAAACACATAATAAAATCTCAAAATACCAAAAAAATTTAAAAATACCAAATAGCCAAAAACATGCTTGCTAGATCTTGCTTAGCCTACTCAACCATGATTAACACCCTTCTAACTGCGGTTAGACCTAGACCTTACACTTGACCAACCCGGTCAACTAAACCCTAGCCCCTAGGCTAGACCCTTGACCACCTTATGCACACACACACGCACCCTTAGCCTTGGCACGGGCTCATGTGCCAGAACTACGCTCGATCTGATCTCACCCAAATGTGAGTACATAGGCATCCCAACCCGGGTTCGACCCTAGCCAATCTAGCTTTCTTTCTTTCTTGGATTAGCATTTGATTAAACATTTAGACATTTTAATTAATATTGAGATTAAATTTGGCTTAAATTTAGGGAGTAGGTAACCATTACAAAATGGGGGTCTTGGGGTGCCTAACACCTTCCTCATGACTTAATCGAACCGCTTACCCTAACTCTAATAAATCATTTGCCTTATCCAAATCAATCCGGGACCTATCCCTAAGAATGAATAGGTGGCGACTCTTAGTCAAACCACAAATGTGAAAGTGGGTAGAAAAATCCATGCTTACACAGGATTGATACCTAACAATACTGGTTGATACACCTGGTCGATATACCTGTTTGATATGCTAGATCGCTGCATATCAATACCTATCAATACACTAGGCATTGATACACGTAGTTGATACAACAGATACCAATACATTTCGTCTTCAGCCTCGAAACACAACCAAAATCGATATAAAGTATTGATCGATTTGTTGAGTATTGATCATACACTTTAAACCATACAATTAAAAAGAAAATGCAAGTAAAATCATACATCTAACATGAAATTTAAGGTTTAAAATTATAAATGCAATAATTATAATCTATATTTATTTAGGTTAATCATGCATGTAATGATTTTAACTCATTCATTTAAAAAAATAAAAGAAACCCAAAATGGGTGGGACATTTTGAGGACCCAAAAGCTTTAGGGGCATTTTGGGTATAGAAAATTGAGGGGATTTTTAGTAAAAAAAAATGAGGGACATTACAGAATTAAATAAAATGAAATAAGAGTAAGAGGAGTCTTTTGGGTTAAAATTTTTGTGAGGATGTTTTGGGTATAGACATTGGATTTAAGGACATTTTGGAAACTAAAAAATATTTAGGGAATTCTAAGTATAGAAAAAAAAATTGAGGGCATTTTAAGTATAGAAACCTGACTTAAGGGTATTTTGAGAATAAAAAAAATTAGGGACATTTTAGATATATATTTTTAATAATAAAAAGACATGATCCAATCGGACTGGTCGAACCAAGAATTGGTCACTCAGCCAGTTCAAAGATTAGTCCAATTATGAAAACATTGCTATATATATATATATATATATATATATATATATATATATATATATATATATATATTAAATTTCAATCAACTTTTAAAGTCTCCTATATTTTTTTTGGTGAAAAAAGTCACCTATATTTTTCTGTTGAAAAAAATCCCCTATATTTTTATGGGTAGTTTTGAAACTAAGCAAAATCTAGTCAACGTTTTGAACCCATGTGTAAGGGTAATTTTGGAATTAACTAAAATTCAACCCATTTGTGTAAGTATAGTTTTGGACTTAACTAAATTCAACCCATATGTGTAAGGGCAGTTTTAGAATTAACTAAAATTCATTCAAGCTTTGAATCAAGGAAATGGTAGTTTTAGAATTAATAAAACTTCAATTAACATTTTGAACACATCCATCCTCAGTATAAATAGTTGCAAAGGGCAATTTTAGAATTAAAAAAAATTAAATCAACATTTTGAATCAAAGTATAAATAGTTGCAAAGGGCATCTTTAGAATTAATAAAAATGTCAATCAACGTTTCAAATAGAGGCATCCTCAATATATCAGTCGAAGGGCATTTTTTGAATTAATAAAAATCTCAATCACATTTTAAACAAAGGCATCTCATTATATTAGTCAAAATGTATTCTTGGAATTAACAAAAATATCAATTTTGAATAAAGACATCCTCATTATATTAAAGAAAAGAAGATAGACAACTCCTTAGTACTACTCGACTCACTAATAGGGGTTTTTCTCTAATTGCCCCTTGAGTTTGGAATTGTTTTCCAAATGCCAAGTTTTAAAAACCCTTCAATAAAACTACATTTGTTATAATTTAGAATTTTTGAAAAGTCTTAAATACTCCTCCACTACTATATACTTTAAAGAAAAGTTTTTTTTATAGTTTTGAAAGAAGACGAAGAGGAAAATAGGAATAAATTCAGATCTCCCACATGCAAATTCATTAATTGGACATTTCATTTTCCCAGTACACTACAACAAGAGCTACGAATTGAGCCAGTTTTGTCTAAAGAGGTTATTTTGTTCTCATATTTAGAAATCTTGATTTTTTAAATTATACTCTATTTTTAATGAAGCCTTTTAATATTATTTTATACTTTTTTTCTTTTAGTATTTTCGTGTATCGCAAGGGCTACTTACTAGTATACTTTAAAGAAGATCAATTTTTTTTAGTTTTGAAAGAAGAAAAAGAGGACAATAGGAATTTAAGTACATGCATGAGTTGGGAGAAGCTCTTACACTCCCCTATATTCTTATCTAGCAAAGCTCATTACTCATTTCTCCTTTAATGAGTGTTTTGGTACAAATTTAATAGGAGTATTTTTGAAAAAAATATGAAAATTCAAAAAAATCTGAATTTTGCATGCAGGATTGATACTTGTCGATATTGGTTGATACATGTGATCGATATACCTACTTGATACACTGGGTCGTTGCATGTCAATAGGAATATCGATACTATCAATACATGTAGTTGATACACCAAATATCGATACATATCATCTTCTACCTTAAAATACAACCAAAATCAATGTGAAGTATTGACCAATTTGTTGAGTATCAACCGCACATTTTTTAAACCATACAAAAAAAAATACATGTAAAACTATGCATCTAACATGAAATTTAAGGTTTAAAATGATAAATGCAATTATTATAAACTATTTTCTTAAGATTAATTATACATATGATTATTTCAATTCATTCATTTAAAAAAATATAAGAAACCCAAAAATGGGTTTTATTCTTCGGTTAATGACGTTCACTCACTATCGTAGTTATTAGTTTAGTGGACCAGAACTGATCTCTTGTGAAAATCTCTATATAAATAGTAGGTAATGAAATGTTAGAGAAATCTTATTGATCAACGAATGAGGCTTCATTGTTGATAACGAACAAAATGAGCTCCCTATTTGACAAGGAATAGAGGGGACACAAATGTCTTTTCGTCAAATGATGTTAGATAAAACCATTCAAAATGAAAAAAGTTTGCATTGTGAATACATTCACATGTGGTTTTAAAAACTTGGGTATTTGAGGAACAATCTCAAACTTGAGGAGTAAGCTAGGAAAAGCCCTTCATAATAACCTTCCAATTTTTAGCCCTAGATCAGTAGGTGAGAATCTTCTTTATGTCAAATCTTGGCACAAGCAGACAGGTGTATTTCAATGTTACCAAATAAAATAAAAAATATTTAAAGCTGTTATAGATAATAACAAATAATTTAAAATTCATTTTACAAATATTTAAAGAAGGTCGAGAAAAAAACAAAGTTCTTTTACATTACATATTTTTAGTTTTCGCATAAATTAAAAATTCATATGAATGAGAGTATTCCAACATCAAAATTTAAAATAATTATCCTTCAATTTTAATTTCTGCCCTCATTTCATGCGAGCCAATTGTTCTAGAGGTTTAATGTTAACCCAACTTGTTTTCTTTTCTTTACTATTATATAAATGCGAGAGGAAGGCGTAGCCTGATTTGTCTAAAAATTTCCAAACTACCCTTATATAAAACAAAACTTTGATTTAATGTTTTACTTTAATTTTCAAACTACCCCTTCCTCATCTATCTATTTGAAGAATTGAATCACAGCCAATCGCAATTGAACTCAGGGAGAGTTCAATCGCACATGCGGGTTAACACGTGTCCCTTTTAACTCCGATTAACTGTGCTTAACTCCTCCCCCTCGCTCTCATGTGCATCGCACGTGCCACCCACAAGTTAATATAAAAACAATGATGACTGAAATCTAGACACTTTTGCAATTCCTTATGGACCTTACTATATGAAACCCGTATGCCAAGTTCATATATGACTTATAGAGCTTACTATATAAAACCCGTTTGCAAGTTCATGAACTGAGAGGTGGGTTGTCAAACCAGTCCTCTGAAACACTCAAAGTGAATGTCATTTTTCTTCCTAGACCAGAGGGTCTGACCAGACTTGATATTCCAAAGAGTCCTGAGAAAAGGACCCTGGGTCCTCTTCTAAGTTGACCCAAGGGTCTGACCACAACTGATGGACGGTAAAAAAAAAAAGAAGGAGCTTGGACCAATGAGGTCACTGGGTCAGCTTCGAAGCTGACCCTGAGGTCCGTTTCCCATTTCCCGGGTCCAAAGTAGAGTTTAGAAGGGGGTTGTAGAATTAAGAAGGGGGTTGCTGAACAACGAGTACGGACATTTAGCTATATAACTAAATGCGCAGTCTGCTATCTAATTTCCTTTTATTTTTAGAATGACTTTCAAAAGGGATATGTTATTGGACCCTTATTGAAATATAACATTAACAAAATTCATGACCACGATAGGCCCATTACTAAATAAAAAATAAAAATTAGAGGACTACGCCCAGGGGTGGAGCCACATGGGGCCAAGGGGACTGAAGCTCCCCTCAACTTTTGAAAAAAAAAAAAAATTATATTTTATCACTTGGGGGCAAAGCCTGAAGTAGGGGTGGAGCTGCTAAAGCCCTCCGAAACTTTTGAGGAAAAAACAAAACTATATTTATTCTTATATTATTTAATTTAAGTGGACAGAGGCAGCTACAAATTATCGAATAGCCTACAAACTTTTTTTTTGGTTCAACACAATAACACCACAAGGCATTACCGTAGGCAATTGCAAAGAAACTTGACCCTCGAAAAAAAAATTAGGTGATGTTATCCCCAAGCAAGAAAATCATGTAAAAACCTTGTAAAAAAATCTTATTAAAGGTCCTGGCACTCAACCAAACAACACACTGTTTATGCATTGGAATGCAACAATAGAATTTGTTTTTGTTAGATTGGGGGTCGAGGCCCATTACTCAAGGACATCTCTAGGCCTAACAGCTCATGAGACATCAGAAAAAAAGAACGAGCTCAAACCAACAGGAGGAGAATCATACACCCTCAAACCCGGTCTATGAAACCCACTAGAATTAGTAAGCCAATCAACACTAAAGTTAGCTTCTATGTAAACATGTTTAACATAGCAAATCTATTCCCGATACATCAAATGCTAACATGCAGCAACCAACCCGAGATTATGATGAAATTTAGACACTCCTTCATTAACCATTAACACCAAATATTCAGAGTTTGACTCCACCAATACCTTCCGAAAACCTTGATCCCAAGTCAATTTAAGACCATAAAACAAGACCCATAATTCAGCTTGATCATTATGACACATTCCTAAATTTACAGAAAAACCCACCCTCTATTGACCAAAGGCATCTTGAATTAAACCTCTACACCTGCCAACCCAAGATTTCCTTTTGAGCACCCATATGTATTAATCTTAAACCATCCCAACTCTAGAGCCTTTCATTCAATAAATCTTCGAGTTCGAACTACATTCTTTCCTTGGATATACATTGCAGCAAACATTTTCAAAGCTTCTGTAACAATTTGCTCTAACGGATTAGGGGGAAAGGTAAAACATTGGGTCAAACACCGATTTATTCTTCCATATCCAAACTCACCAACAACATATAGCAAACATGTCATACTAAGGAACTTTATCTATAAACCCTCATTTTCTTAAATTTAGCTTAAACCAATCAAGTAAAGAATTATAAAGGGGGAAGGAACAATTATATCTCATTTTCCTTGGATATACATTGCAGCAAGTATGGAATATGTCTATTCCATATTCAAGTGCAACCAGTCCTGACTCCCCGCCTGGCTTTGGATTGTCTCTGGCAAAGTCAGAAAGTGCTCTCGGGCAACCATAGAATAAGGGACATGAGGCATTAAAAAAGGCGAGAAGTCATTTCATTTTCTTCTCATGATCTTGACTTATCTCCGCTTGATATCCCTTCTCCTTTATCTCAACACCTTATTGCCATGTGTCATATAATGTGTGGAGAAGTCAAAATCATGGGACCCATGATTTTGGCTTCTGCACCACTTGTCCCCTATTCTCTGTTGCCCGATTCAAGCCCTTTTCGGCTTCGCCAGTACCGTTCCCATATTTACCAGAGACAACAAATGGTGCTTTCGTAATTAGAGTGAAAACAAGGCGTATTTAACAATATAAGATCCTTGCGCAGCACAAACAAAAAATCCAGCGTCTCATTAGAAACGCATTTATTATCTATTCCGTTCCAAGTTGCGAGGGAGCGAAGAACATCAAACCAGAGAGAGAATGGCTGGGGCAATACCTCAGCAACCGACCGGGTCGAGCACCGGTCCGGCCGCAGGATCAGGCCATGGTCTCTCAGCATCGCTCGCGAACTCATTTCGTATCACGGCCGTGGCGGAGCGGTTAGCAATGTACGTTCGGTCCGGACAGTGTAACAATTCGGTGGAGTTCTTCAATCTCTGCCTCTCCCTAGCCAGGTTTTCCACTTTCTTTTATTTTATCTATACCCTTTACAGCTTCACTTATCATCAAACCCACAATTACTTTCTCTTTTGATTTTGATTTTTTTTTTTTGGTTTTTGGGAGGTGGGGTTGGGTTGTTTTGGATTTTTTTTTGTTTGTAGTATTTAGCCCTATTTTGATTTTTCTTTTGTCTGAAAGATCTATGCTGGATTTTAAGTGTGGGAATTGGTGTGCGTTACTGTTGTCGGGTTGAAGATTTTGAAGAAGGGCTGTACAGTAGAGACATTTTTGATTTTGAATCAGGATTGGAACTAATTCTTACTTTGGGATAATCCAGATTAGGGATAGGGTCAAGGAATGCATTACAAGGATTTACTGGTTTTGTTTTGTAAGATTGTAGTTCACTTAAAGTAAGTTATTTAGTTCTATTTGTTTCTAGCTTGAGTTTTTTTGCAAGGGATTATTGGTAAGTCGTAGGGTTACCAAAAACTGAAGAGCCACAAGAAGAATTGTACCAAGTAAAAGGAATTGGCTCACCGCTCATGATTATCGCTGCCCGCCCTGACAAATTAATGGCTAATGTTGTAATGTGTCAAGCCCTATGTTTTCTTGGATAATAGTGATAGCTTAGTTATTAATTTAAAGTGATAGGCGGTTGGCACCAAAAGTCTGAAGGTTAAAAGTAGGAGAACCAAATACAGTGTGTGATGAACAGATATGGGGAAAAGAGTTATTAGATCTTCAAATCCAACGGGGATCATAAATGCTTAGCTTTTAATGATATAACATTCTTTTCTTCAAATATCTTATTGACAACTTGTCAGATTTGTCAAAAAATGGTTTCCGAGATGCAAAGCTATTATTAGTTTCCTTTTGGTATAGATATTAAAGGGGACATTTTTAGTGAAAGTGTCTGTTATGTATCTGTTTCATTTGTATGGGAAGTTGCAGAGACCCATGCAGTATTATTCTATTGTGTTGAGTTGTGCTGAGGTGTCCAATAAAGGTGAAGTTGAGTCGTTGGAACGCGTTAATGGGGAGTAGGGAGTTGGAGGTTGTTGAGTGATAATAGGAGTCATGTGTAGTGGATGTATGTCAGCTGTAATCGGGAGAGATTATAGGGGAATGTGGAGTTAGTTATGGAATCATATTGTGAGTCATGTCTAGCTAGTTTTGTGGTGTTAGTTACTTAGAAAAGGAGACATAAGGAGTTGGATGATGTATGTACTCTTGTGATTTTAGAGGAAATATACTAAAAAGCAGTGTAGTCGAGGCGTCTAAGCGATGCCTAGGCGATTAGCCTTGGCTAGGCGAGGCGTTGCCTAGGCGATAAATTTAATATAAATATATATATAATTATATATATATATCATGTATATATATTATTATATATAACATCCAAAACTCCACACCCACATTCCACAAAAATATAAAATAAAAAGTCTATTACAATCATTCATCACATAATCAAAGACATGTTGACATAGTGGAGTATTAAATACTTCAAAATCTGAGCCAAATACCCAAATTTGTGTCACTGTCCATGTATAATATTAGGCAGAGCCCCCCTACGATTGCCCGGGGGGGTGGCAGGGGCGCCTAGGCGACGCAGGCCCAAAATCGCCTAGGCGACGCCTTGACTACACTGCTAAAAAGCCTTGTATCAAATTACCTAAGGAGGTTGGCCCTCCTCGAAGAGGCCGTTTCGTGTGTTTTTCCATCTTTCTCAGAATTTGCACGTTACAATTGGTATTAGAGCCGTTCACCCTACCATGGTAGACGATACTCGAGGAATTTCTCAACTTACTGAATCCATAAATGAGTTTACAGAAACTCAAATTCGCAACAACGAGTCCTTGACGAATTGGTCCAACAATTGTGCTTTCTGGCTTCTAGCTATGAAACTCTCCCCCGCATCCCACTGCTTGAAGAAAGAGATCATTCTGTTGGTCGTTCTTTCACCCGAGAATCATTTAGGAAGGTGATTTAAGTCATTTCCATCATTGACCATCCATCCTAGGTCATGCATGGTCTACTAAACCAGTCCGTATCCGACGGTGTTGGCCTTGATAAACGAATCTCTTCAACCATAGTTACAGGGAAAGCTATGTACAGGGTGAGAAACCGTTTCCTAGACTCGCTTTCTCAGGACAGACTCGTTCCTAGGAAGTTCGCTTCCTCAAACAACTTGCTTCCTAAGAAGCTCACTTCCATCACGTCCCATTTAGTAGTTAAAGAGAGTGTATGTGTGAAGTGATGAGGTAGACCACAGTCTATAGCGGATAGCTTAAGGTGTAGACTTGAAGCAAATATCATCGGTTGGAACTTTACAGGCACTACTTTCCACAAAAATCTCATGTAAGATAAAATCAAGGTATAGCAGCCATAATAAATAATGGGAATGAGGAGCCTATATATCATTTCTCGTTTCCCTGTTTTTTTAAGGTTTGAGCCTCACTTCCCACTTTTCGTTTTGCTTCTCGCTCTGATATCTATGTGCTTTAAACGCATGGCCCATGGATCCCCTAACTACTCCCCATAGAGAAGTAGGTTTGGTCAAATGTCTAGGATGCCAAGGTCCTCCAAGACGCATAACACCCAAGACGGTAACGCTCATCATAGGGCGCAAAGGTCCTCCAAGCCCTAGGGTGCATAGCCTTCCAAGATTGCTAAGGTCCCCTTGTCCACGCGTCCTTTTCCTGTTTTTGTTGTAAAACATGGGAATCTATGAGTGCCTTCTCTCTGGTCCCATCTCATGATATCATCACAAAACCATTCATCACCACATAGTAAAGGAGGGAAAAAAAAATTTCAATGTTATTCCTCCCTTTGAGCACAAGGGCAAGGGAGGGTGGACTCATGTTATTGTATGAGATTTTGGAGTTCAAAAAAAACCGATCATTAGATATCTTTGTGTAGACTTTGAAGTTTTTGCTTACTCTTATGAAAGTGCCAACTGCCAATGAGGAAACTGATTCATGGTTAAATGAGTCCGTCCTCACGGATAAGTTGTTGGAAGGCTATTATGGGGATTAGAGAACACTTTTCTAGATTCTTCAAGTTAATGTGGGACGTAGCACAAATGTAAAATTTTGGGATGATTTATGGGGTAGGTGAATTGCCCCTTAGGGAGCAATTCAATGCTTTTTTCTTCCCTTTGCAAGGATGAGGATGCTTCTAGCTTCCAATTTTGGGATCTAGGAGTTAGAGACTTTTGTAACCTTAGCCTTAGGCACAACCGCACAACCTTAATGATTGGGGATGGGGACCTATCTCACCTTTTGGGCAGATTTGAAAAAGTCGTCCTTCACCCCACCAAATTAGGGACATGCGTATTTGGTCTCTAGATCCCAAGGGTCAGTTCTTAGTGAGATTCTTTGCCCTAGATTGTGGGGGGTATTACCTCACTTCCTTTTTTGTTATGGAGTTGTGTGGAATACCGCCCGGCATTTCATCCCAGGTTTTGCCTTCTTTCATGGGGAAGCATCTTTGGACAAGTAATCACTTGTGATCATATAAAATAGAGGAGGAGGATGATTGATCGTTGTTTCATGTGCTTTGAGTCGGAGGAGGAGTTGGTGGATCACTTGTTGTTGCATGCAGTTGTTCTTTTGCTTCAGTGGTATGGAACCACTTCCTTCGAGCGAATGAGGTGGCATGGGTCCTTGGCGGTATTCCTTCAAGAACTTCGTATGTGTTGGCTCTCAATGAGGTGGAGACTCCTATCTCTTTCACTAGTGCTCTTCTTCTAGAGCGATCGCTGATCATATGAAAAGAGAGAATCTCATGGTTTTTGATGAGTGGTTTTTTTTCTCCAGCGGGTTTATGGAGGAATCGTCGTCTTATTTTGGAATGGTGTTTCGTTACCAAGGCTTTTGAAGAATTGGATCGTTCGCGTGCTTTGATATTGTCTTGAGTTTTTTATGCTTGGTATTATTGTAATATTTTTCTTCCTCAGG
>JABCRI010000118.1:0-33183 GCA_015143295.1 Tetracentron sinense | reverse complement strand
GGATCAGAATTGGCAAGTGATCATTCTTCAACTTCTGATACCCTAATAGAAATCTAGAAAAGGAAATGAAGAGATAATACCAATTACAGAAGTTGGATCTTGGTTTTTGGTCTGAATTAAACCAACACGTGTTGTCTTAGCCTACTAAATACCCTGATAAACTGTACGTTGAATCTATACAAGTATTTACTTTAACCTTTTTAACAAAAACTTGTAAACAGATTCTAAAACTAACGTTTAGCAAGTTACTTAAATGTCATAATATTATGATAACTAGTGATGGTTATACTGGTAAGTTGTTTTGATCATTTTAACATTGGATGTCAGACAAGGTGGGTCCCTAAGAGAACATTCTAAAAAAAAAAAATGTTTTACTTGCCAATTAAACCAATTGTGGCGACTTGTCTATCGGAAGGACCACTTTGGCATCACCCGGTTCGGATTCAAAAAAATAAAAATTGTTACGTGTGTACTTTAATCAATAGTAGAGCAACTTAACTTATAATCAATGGGTTGTCGTGCACCTTTTTTTATATAATATCACACAATGACAGAGAGAGGAGGTTTCTAATGGTGTTATCACTAGCAGTTTTAGTGAGCATTCCCTCTAGAAAGATGACATTTGGTTAGGGGTGTCAATGGGCCGGGCCCCGTTTAGGCCCACTTGTCTTGATCCGATTATTAGTTGGGTTGGGCTTGGAGTCTAAAATCCGTGGTCCATTTTGGTAGGCTGCTAACCGAGCTTGGCTTGACTAACTCGGCCTCGATAAGGGCCGTTTAGTTCATAGGAAATTTTACACATAATATTTTAGGGGAGCTGGCCCGGCCTAATTAATAAGTGGGCTGGCCCGACCCAATTATTAATAAAGCTAAGTTGGGCCCGGACTGGCCGAGCCCGACCGTATACACTCCTACATGTGACAATCTGTTTTCGAATCCATTCAATTTTTTTTCATTTTTTCTTATTTTTTTTGTCCACTTATCTGTTGCTCACTAGAGGGATAAGCCGGTGAGCACCAGAGTAAACCCTTTGCCAAAGCCTGAGAGAATGTCTCAAGATTTTTTGTCCAACTCTGACACGTTTCCTTTAATTATGGTTACGAAACCTTACGGGTGATACTTTTTAGAATTTAAAATTAAAAAAACTAATTGGTTTCATTCCGGTCAAGCTAGAGAGAAATACAGTACAAAGAATCGTCTTTACCTCAAGCTAGAGAGAATGTCTCTAACTTTTTTGTACAACTTGACACGTATTCTTTTAGTTATGGTTAAGCAACCTTAGGTTTGATACTTTTTAGAATTTAAAATTTTAAAAATAATTGGTGCCAATCCTGCGAAGCTAGAGAGAATATAAATACAAAACACATAGAATAACCTATGCCCGAAGATGAGGAGAAGTCTTCAAGTTTGGTTGTGTAAACTCTTTTTTTGTACACTCTAACACGTATTCTTTCCATTATTGTTAAGAAACCGTATGATTGAGACTTATTGAATTTCAAAATCAAAAAAAACAATTTGTATCCTTCCCATTTGGAATAATGTAGTCAAAGTGCGGCCTTAGTGGTCCAAGTTCCATTTTGCACCCTACATAATTATGGTTAAGATTCATTCACTCTACGGTTAAGCAAATATAGTTTTGGTTTTTAAAAACAAAAAAATATATATTAATTTTCTTAAGCTTAAATCTCGTTAAGGAGGTGTCCCATCCACCCTCCCACCCCCCCTCTCCCTACCCCTCAACCCCCCTTCCTGAGCCGTGGGGGGGGGCGGTGTTCCCTCTCCCTTTCCTTCCTCCTCCAACCCACCCAAAAGCGAAAACGGGGCTATTTCATTTGATATATAATCAAATGCGTGGTGTGCTGCCAAGAATATAATATAAAGGGAGTTAATCCTCTACAGTAATAACCGATTTTGGCCACGTGTCCATTTTAAAACCCATTAACTGTGGTTAGATTCACACCACCTTTAGAGTTCTTCCACCCATCCTTGGTTTTTTTTTTTTAAATATTAATTCTATTTTTACAATTAAAAAACTGTTTTTAACATTAAAAAAAACTCTAAAAACAGTTTTATTTTAAAAATAATTTATATTCCTATGATTATATGCACAGATGCATTTTATGCCCAAAGCTAGAGAGAGGTTTCTAGCTTTTCTGTACAATTTTAACATGTCTCCTTTTTTAATCATGGTTAAGAAACCTTAGGGTTGATTCCTTTTAAATTTTAAAACTAATTGGGGTCATTCTAGGAATATAATATCTTTAAAACACTCGGAATCATCTTTGCTCAAACACAAAGAGAATGTCGGCTTTTTTGTACAACGTATCCTTTTAATTCTGGTTAAGAGCACCTTGGGTTGATATCTTCTAGAATTTAAAATTAAAGAATATTTGGTGTTATTCCTCTGGAGTCAGAGGACTTTCTTCTAGATCCAGACTCATTCTACTAAAACCCTATAATCATAGGACACCTCAAGACCCTTTTGTGAAGACGCGATCCTATTACGTCAAAAATCATGAGAACCATAGAGTCACTATTACTTGTTAATACAATAAAAGCTTTTTCCGATTATTTTACTTGAATCGCTTATTTTACTTGAGTCAAGACCGTCAAGTTGCTTGATACCATACAATGGGATAAATAAGTAACTGGACTGTCAAATTTTTTATGTGCGCCTGTGACTTTTTGCTCCAGTAGCATTTGTGAATTCCATATAGAAAAGATAAAAGAGGTAAAAATTATACAAGGTTAATGGACGCCTTTTTTTTTTTAGTACGAAGTTATATAGTTAAGTTGGAACTAGATTGGTAAGTTAGGAATTAGGTTAATATAAATGGTGGACCTCTCAACCCAGGGGTAGAGCTAAGGGGGGCGGGGAGGGGCCATGGCCATCCCCCCCCACCCCCAAAAAATTTTTTTGCAATTCCTACTTCTAGTAGTATTAAATAGTGGGTCTCCTCATTGTTTTTAAAATTTTGTCTTATTTACATAGTGGCCCCCCCAATTTTTTGTCCTATATGTAGTGCCCCCCAATGGAGTCCGGTGATGGCCTTGAGGTTGCCACATGTCCCTATTAACTATGGTTAAAATCACCATGGTTCACCAACTTATCCTTGGTGTTTTTTTAAAAAGACTGAAAATTTTTTAACCTTAGGAGTTAGTTAACTGCGGTTCACCTACTTAACCTTAGAAAAAAAAAATTTGTATCATTTTTAAAAATCAAGGATAGGTGGGTGAATCTTAATCACAGTTAAGTGGTATCAATAAGCACATGTGGCAACCTCAAGGGCATAATTGGGACAAAATTTTCTTGAAAAAAAGGAAATTACCCAAAAAAAAAAATTTCTCGGGCTATGCCCCCGAACCCCCAAGCTCCATACCCTCAAATTCATTAAATTTTTTATACATGTATTTCGGCCCCCCAACAAAAATTTCCTAGCTCCGCCGTCTCCAACCCGCCACATCATCATGACTCAAATCCACGTCTTCGAGTCCTACCTGAAAGAGAACAATCGCCCAGAAACGGAAGGTTAATGACACACTAAAACAATGGATTTAAGGACCCAACCATTTTCATTAGAACTTTGTAGCCACAGTCCCCCTGCACTCTTCCCTTTCTGGGGCAAGAAGGCAAGAATTTGTGTGAGCCCCACTCGGACCACACAAAAACCTTGTTGCCCCCAAAAGGAGAGTGCATAAGAAGGAAAGAGCGGCAAATAATCAGTACCATCCCATTATCTTCTTTACTATTATAATGCGAGAGACAGTCATAGATGATTTTTCTGAAATTCTCATACTAACCTTATATAAAACAAATTTTGATTTAATGTTTGCTTTAATTCCCAAACAACCCCTGCCTTTGATTTAGTTTTGAAACTACCCTTGCTCATCTATGTATTTTGAATCACAGCCAATCGTGATTGAACTCAGGGAGAGTTCAATCACACCCGATGGTTAACACGTGACCCTTTTAACTCCTATTAATTGTGGTTAACTCCTTCCCCTCGCTCTTATGTACATCGCACGTGCCACTAGTGAGTTCAATCGCACCCGCAGGTTAACACGTGTCCATTTTAACTCCTATTAACTGTGGTTAACTCCTTCCCCTCACTCTCACGTGCATCGCACGTGCCACCTACTAGTATATATTCGGAAAGGCAACCTTAGCTAAGCTTTGTAATGTGAAGAATCTGTTATTTCTTTGCTTCCCTCACCAACCATGGCCGACGTAGATGTTTCCCTTGTTGCAGATGAAATTAGTCACTTGATCTTTCGGGTGACAAATTTAATTCCAGGAGTAGAAAACAAACTCGATTCGGTCCTAAAAGGACTGAGGCAAATGCATCACTTCTTATGTGATGTAGATGCAAAGCTAGAACAAAACGATGAAGTGAAGAATTGGGAGGATTATTCAAAAGCTGCTCAGCAAGTGGAGGATATCATTAACGAGTTCATACTCAAGACAATACGAAAAAAGGGGTTCTGGAAGAAGGAGCTTTTCCTCTTGGCAAGATCCGCGAAGTCCCTCTAAGCTTCACGACCAACTGAAGCAGATGGAGAGTAAAATCCATGATATATCTAGGAGGAGGGGTCTTGCTTTTGAAGAATGTATCGGAGGAGAGTCGAGCAGGCAGGATATTCGCGGCCCAGTTCAGAAAGAGGAAATAAAAGAACAGCTGATCACCGGGGTTACACGTCTCTGCGTGATTTCGATTCTTGGAGATGAAGGTATGGGTAAGAAAAGCTTGGCAATGGAGATTTATAACAGTAATGACGTCAAGGAACATTTTCAATGTTGTGCTTGGGTAAATGAGAGTGAAAAGATTTTGCAGGAGATAGCGGAACAGGTTAAGTTTTATGAATTCAAACCAGATACAAGGAACATAAGAGAGGGGGAATTGGTGCAAAAGCTATGGGAATTCTTGAAAACTAGGAAGTATCTCATAGTCATGGCTGACATGTGGTTCACCAAAGTCTGGGATAAGCTAAGAGTAGCATTTCCAGACAGTAACAATGGGAGTAGGATATTGTTCACAACTGAAGATCCGGAGTGCCCAATTAAGGTGCTGAGCCCAAAAAATGAACATGAAAGCTGGGAGTTGTTCACAGAAAAGGTAAGCGTCCCTTCGAAATTTTTGCAACTTGCAAGAGTACTAGTGAGCGCTTGTGTGGGCATACCCCTTGTAATTGTTCAATTCGGAGCTTTAATGTCAATTATGAAAGCTGATCATGACTGGGTCTGGGAGGGAATGCAGGAGTTATCCAATGATTGGGATCGAAGGTTTTGTATCAGGGCTCTGAATGCATACTGGGATCTACCCTTGTACTTGAAGCACTGTTTTTTTTATGTTGTTTGTTTTCCTGAAAAGTATGAGATCCCTGCAAGGAGATTGATTGCCTTGTGGGTTGCAGAGGGACTAGTAGAGGTTTCCAAAGATGGATTATCACCTGAAGAAGTGGCGGAGACTTATATCAAAAAGTTGATTCGTCGGAACTTGATTCAAGTAGCAAAGCAGAAAATAGATGAGGAATTAGTAAAAACATGTCGCTTGCCCATTGCTCTGCGACAATTCTGGTTATCAAAAGCTAAGGAAGCCAACTTTCTTCTTAGCCGCCGTAAGAGAAAATCCATGCCGTCGTCGTCGTCCTCCTCCCCCCCAAGAACAGATATGATTTTTCGACTTTTTGATAATCTTGACGAAAATAATCTTCACCGTAACGACACAAATCCTCATGATGTCCAACCTTATAGGTATCTCTACTCTTTGCTGTCATTTGATTTATGGCAAGGTAGTAAACCAGGAGAGAATATAGAGAACTTTTTTCATAGAGGCATTACTAGTACTGGTAGGTGGTTTCAATTGCTTAGGGTTCTTGACCTTGAAGGTGTATTTAAACCGAGGTTGAATCGGGTACTAGGGAAACTAATCAATTTGAGGTACCTAGGCCTAAGATGGACTTTCTTGGATACCCTTCCACCATCCATAGGCAATTTAAAGTTCCTCCAAACCTTAGATGTGAAGCACACTTGTGTCAACAATCTCCCTAGTTCCATTTGGAAGTTGAAACACCTGCGGCACCTGTATTTGAACGACAATAGGTTGGAGCCAGTAAGGGGTGGCACTTTGCTGGATCTGCAAACGCTAAGGGGAGTTCTAGTAAATAAGGAAAGTCAGGTGAAGGGTGGCTTCGACCGGTCGACTGATCTTAGAAAATTGGGACTGACATGCCGGTCCATGTCAGAAGACTCACAACAGGAGGCATTGGCCGAATGGGTTAGGAAACTGAAGAACCTACGAGTTTTGAGGCTGAAATCAACTGATGACTTGGGACAACCTTCATGTCTAAATTTGAAATCTTTGTTAGGCCTCGGTGTTCTCTCCAACATATATTTGGTTGGAAAGTTACAGAAATTATTTGAAGATCAATTCCCACCATCCGTCACTCGCCTTACATTGTCAGCATCAGAACTAAGGGATGATTCAATGCCAACATTGGAGAAGCTTCTCAATCTAAGAATCCTTGAGTTATTTTCAGGTTCCTACACCGGGACGAGAATGGTTTTCTCTTCAAAAGGCTTTGGTCAGCTTCGACAATTGCGACTCTGGAAGCTACATGAATTGAAGGAATGGAGGGTGGAGGTAGGAGCGATGCCCAATATTAGAGAGATAGAGATTAGATTTTGTAACAATTTGAAGATGCTTCCGGATGGATTGCAGCACCTGAGCACCCTTCAAAAATTGTGACTCTGGAAGCTAGAGGAATTGGAGGAGTGGACGGTGGAGAAAGGAGCTATGCCCAGTATTAGAGAGATATGTAACAAATTGAAGATGCTTCCGGAGGATGGATTGCAGCACCTGAGCACCCTTCAGAAATTGAAGTTAACGGGCATGCCCAAGGAATTCAATGCAAAGGTTAACAAAGATCATGGGCATCAGGATTAGTTTAAGATTCCACCATCATGTAAGGCTGAGTATATGTGAACTTCAGTTGGGGTGGAACCCCAATTGGACTCTGGTGCCAGCTTTGAAGTATATGAGGTGAGTTACTACTTACTACTCTTTTCATTGCTCTTCCTTAATTTTCTAGTGATCTTCTCTCTTGTCATGTGTTCCAATTAATCTTGTAACACATCTCTGTAAAATTCCTCTCACAGCAACCAAAAGCAGGTCTTTCAAAGAGTTTGAAGCCAACTGAAAGCGTGACCGAAATGGCATATATATACGTATCTAATAACAAGTTGATCGCTCTTTTGGATAATTTACAAGATTACTTGTAAAGATGTTTATTTATTTTTTCAGTTCTCGTCATTATTTTTTATTCGATTTGCTTTTTCTACTTTATTTTTGTGCTCCTGTATAACGTTCTATCATCGTCGTCTCTCTCTGCTGCCTCTGTTTATGTTCTAAGCTGGATTTTTTGGTTTGTTGGATCAGTAATGGAGGATTCTACCCTTATCTTCTGTTTATGTTGTTTATCGTTTTGCATCCATGGAACTTGTTCTGCTCTCAGTCAAGGTGTTGTATATTGGCAAAGGTTTTGTATATTGTTTAACCATGATTTATTATTGGCAAAGTTTCTTTGCTTTGTACCTGTAAGGAACCAGTCTTGTCTATAAACTGTTTCATTCTTTGGGAAGATCTCCATAAATCGAGGCATTAGAAGAGGAATGCTAGTCCTAATTCAAAACTGAAAACTTTCGTATTCTTATTGTGTAGAAGTGACCAGTGTTATTGATATAACTGGTAGAACAATTGGTCAGAACAACTTTCAAAACATTAGCCCATTAGTGAAACTTGGGTTAAATTACTTTAACCAATTGCAAAAAGAGGAATGCTAGCCCCAGCTGCATTTACTCCAAATCTTTCCATAGATGCAGGAATGCCCTAACATGAGGAGATCTTTCATAATTTAAGATTTTAAAAAAGTAAAATCCAGAGTATCTTTGACATTTGTAGCCACCCAACTGTGTCTTTAGAAGATTTGCGACTAGGGCTAGCAAAATATAAAAAAGGAGTGATGGCCCCAGCCACATTTACTCCAAATCTTTCCATTGACGCATGAATGGCCTAACACGTGGAGATCTTTCATAATTTAAGAGTTTAAAAAAGTAAAATCCAGATTGTCATTGACATTTGTAGCCACCCAATTGTGTCTTTGGAAGATTTGTGACTGGGGCTAGCAAAATCCTTGCAAAAATAATCAATAACAACAGCTATGCATGCCACTTTATTGGTGAGTGTATGGAGCTCTGCGTCGAGGGCTAGCATTTCTCATGTGTAGACAGTCCTTCCCATCATATTATCCTTTTCCTTTTCCTTTTCTTTTTCCCTTTTTAAAGAAAAATGAATTGACCCGACTAATCTATTATGGTTCCCCGAGGCGAAGGTCCATGTCCATCTTGTTATCATACACACAATAGTTTTTACCATGACCATTTCTATATTTGGGTTTTTTTTGTTTTGGAAAACATGAACTTTTTTTTAATGAAAATAGCCCTAAATAAAAGGCATAATGTCTAATAGGATTTGGAGATGGAGATGCATAATAAGTAAGGCGGAACCCTCCAACAACCTTTTATGCATAACTTGGTATCATATTCAATTTCTTTCTCCTTTTCGAGAATATTTAAGGAGAGTAAACAAATCATCTCAAACATAAACTTCATGTACTCCAACTAAAGAAAAGGAACGGCTTTACCCTCCATTAGGCAGGTTTGGAATGAAAATAGGTGCATGGAATTATTTTCCAATAAAAACTATTTTTTGTGTTTGGCATGCTAGAAAATGAGTTTTGCCTTAATTAATTCTTCAGTGGTACTTTATAGTCCCTTGCATTGAGGAAAAATCCCCCACCGCAATGAAAAGTTATTTCAAAGAATAACTTTTTTTTGTAACATCTTCCCTCCTAACAAAAACTGAAAAGAAAAAAAAATCCACAAACAAACAATCAGGGGAAGTTATAATTACAATGGAGGCCTCTACAAGGAATCCTTGTAGAATCTAGGAGAGTGCTACACGCCACTTGTGTAGGATATTTCGATATAATACCAACTTAGAAACTGTTTCCATTTAAAAATTATTGTATTCTTCCAAATATTATTTGAACACAAACTTAGAAGTTATAATTACAATGGAGGCTTATCTACACAACATCATATCCGCTTCAACTTCTCTTTTTGGAAATTAAAAATTGAGAGGAACAAAGGTAGATATGATTAGAATAGAAGAACAACTACTATGATCAACACCAAAATCGAGGCCTTGGATTGTCTCTGGCGAAGCCAGAAAGGGCTCTCGGGGTTCCATACTTTGTGCGACAGTTGGCGTAAAAATGGGGAGAAGTCATTCCATTTTCTCTCCTTGATTTTGACTTCTCCCCACTTGATATCTCTCACCCTTATTCTCATACACTTATCGCCACATGTCTTATTATGGGTGGAGAAGTCAAAATCATGGGCCCCATGATTTTGACTTCTCCACCACTTATCCCCCATTCTATGAAACCCTGAGATAAGCCCTTTCTGGCTTCGCCAGAGACAATCCAAGGCCCAAAATCGAATATAAATTGTCACACCCCAAATCCCAAATATGTAACCGGAATCATGATCTATGACTCATGGCCTGACCTGAGATTAAACAAGACATCAAAAAAGGGGTAAAAATATCTTAATGCAAAACTAAATTAGTTTGATGGTCATTCGATAAAAGATTTACATGAATTTACAAAAGATAAGAATTTCTAGAAGACTGACTCCTCGATGCGTTAAAAAAATTATATCTCATTAAGCTCAACTATAGTTTCAACGAATGATATAACTTTATAAAAAGCTAACTCGACTGCCATTTACATAAAAAAAAAATTTGAGCCGATCAAAAACTAATTTTTTTACATATAATAATAGGCTTAATACAATTATACTGCCAAAAAAATAAAACAGCTAGTAGGGACCTTTCTGAGTTCTAAAATTTCTGCGAGATTCAATTCTTATCAAAAAATTATTAAATATATATTTTGTGTTTTCCGGTTAGCTCGTCTTTCACATTGATCCTCTGCTAAGCAAGAAACGAGAGTTTCTTTCGCTTTATAGGAAAGTACCCACTTGTCCGCTTCGGTTTTTCAGCAGGCTGCTATGCTAAAGGCAGTTGCTGCTTCTAGCGCGAAAGCAGACAATGCAAGAAGGGAGCACTGGCCAAACATAGCCCACCTAACAGCAGCTAGAAAGGCTATAGGCGTGAAAGAAAAGCGAGTAGGGAATTTGGCATCCAAAGGAGATTCTCAGAAGAAAATGATTTTTTTATTAGAAATGCATAAATTAAATTATTTTTAATATAAAATAAGGATTGAAATATAGAACTTTACAAAAAAATATTTCTGATAGTTTCAACACTCTCCATTGATAAGTCTACCTTAATTAAAATACACTAGAAGACAACATGGGATCGATTGGGTTTGAAAATTAATTGTTTCTACTTGTCTAGAAAGTTTTAAAACAGTATATGAAATATTCGAGAACATTAAGCTATAAATTGAGTCCTCCCTATTCTGAAACCACTGTCATGGAAATCTACGCTCCAAAATAATTATGGAAAAAATAGCCAAAAAATATATTTTGGTCCAATATATTATAGAGAAGTTTTATCACTAGACAGGGCAATATATGCAAAGTTTCATATTTCTTTGAACATTAGTGAATACTTTATGAATATTCTCCCATGATTGATTTCAAATTTTCAAAAAATCAACAGTGTTGCATCAATTCATATTAAAATATCTAAACATAAGATCTAATCTCGATACTTCTCATGCTTCATTAAGAACATCAAATCAATTAATCATGTTCAAAAAATAAATCTATTTCAAAGGTTCATATATCATATCCAACCTTAATGAAAATATATAAAAAAAAATCACTAAAATGTATCTCATCAACTACATGATTAATTAAAAGTATTAAAATAAATCGTCATGTATCTTCTTCTCTTCTAATCGACATTTACTCCAAACCTGAAAGCATTGACATGGAAAGTCAGGTGAGTTATGAAGATACAAAAATTAGAAGATTTTTGTAGAACATATAGAACTACTTACTTGAAAACATTGACATGGAAAGTCATGTATCCGGATCCGATTTTGAATTAAAAGCATTGACATGGAAAGTCATGTATCCGATCAATTCAAATTAAAAGCATTGACATTGGGGTACATGACATGGAAATTCATGTACCCCAATTTAAAACTCTTATTTCTAGGTTGAATCATAGCGCGCAAGGTTAGATAATAGGTGTATTTACTTATGAAATTACAATAAACTAGTTAATAGAGTGTAGTTACCTTGTAAGATTTGGGGAAAACGCCTTGAGAAGCTTGAGGATGCTTGTAGAAGCTAACTCCAAGCTTCAATGGAGCAATGGAAGGAATCTCCGAGCTTGGAGATGAAGATCCGAGCTTCTAGGGCAAGAAATCGAGCTCCTCCTTAATCTCCAAATGAAAACCCCTTTTGAAAACCCTAACTTCCTCCCTTTTCTCTCCAAAAATATCTCTAAGTGTGATAGAACCCTAACCCCACAAATAGAGGGGTATTTATAGAGTAAGGGTTGTCAAAATCACGCTTGTACCCTTTAAAATCCCATTTTTCACGATTCCTGCGCATGTACTCGTCGACGAGTGAGTTCCAGTCATCGACGAGTGGGATTTTTGAGCATTCTGTTCGTCTCACTCGTCGACGAGGTCATGACCCTCTGGTGCACTCGTTGACAAGTGGGTGCTCTTACTAGGCTTGAGTTTTTCCCTCTCTGGTATTTCGACTATATCTTTTGACTCGCTTATCGGATTTTGACGATTCAACTTGCGTTGGAATCTTCATTCAAAGGGGAACAACTTTACTTCAATGTACAACTCTTAATTCTGTTTTATTCATTTTTGTTAATGTTGAAAACTAAAAAGAAAATGAAAAACTAATTTTTTTTTGTAAACACGACAAAAAACTACTTCTTCCATCTCATTTGATACAAAAAATATAAATTTGACAAATCATATTTGAATATGGTAAGAAAACTATATCTATATGTAGATCTCTTATGCATAATGTATTAATAATTATCAATTGCAAGACTCCAACGAATCAAGTACACATCACACCACTAAATTGCCTTTCTCTACGGTAATCGAAGTACCTTCCCTGAACAAGTCCTCGGTCTGAATATTTTTGTTTCTTTTTCTTTTTCCTTGTTGGTGTAAGAGGATGGTGACTCGTTGGTGAGGGCGACGAGGATACCAAGATATGCAGGATTGATCTCCGGGGCCTTCTCACCACAAGCTCAATACAGCGATACTGACCTCTGTGTGTGTGCCTTTCCTCTGTGGTGTTCGCCTTCCTGCTCAGTAACTTCGGCTAACACACTTAACTGACACAAAAGTCAAGCATTTTAAAAAAGTGAAGGATAAAAGTGTGAGCACGAGTTTCGGGAAAACCCTAAAAATCTCACTAGGAGTTTAGAGTCACCACCTATTCATTCAGAAGGGATAAGTCCCCCGGGTGTTGGATAAGGTTTCTGGTTTCCGATTAGAGATAAGGGTAAGAAGTTCGATTAAGTCCGAGGAAGGGGTTAGACACCCCAATACTTCCACTTTTCAGTCGTTCCCTACTTGTTAGGTTAAAGCCAAATTAAAGATCAATTGTTAATGAAATGCCTAAGTGTTTAAGATAATGCTAATCTAAGAAAGAAAAGCTAACTAGAGTCGAATCCGGGTTGGGTTGCCTACGTACTCACATTAGGGTGAGATCAGACCGAGCGTAGTTTTAGCACATCAGCCCGTGCTAATGATAGGGGTGTGTGTGTGCACGCACAAAGGATGGCTAATGGGCCTAATTCAATAGATTAGAGTTTTGTTTGACCGATGTTGGTCAATGTGCAAGGTATTGGGTTTGGTAGGCAACGAGCAGGCACATAATATTGCAAATCACATGTTGAAATATGAGCACTATGATTGTGTAAAATCACTGAAAAAACTTGTAAGCACAACGATGCATGTAAATAGCATAACACAGATTCTATTGAAAGAATTGCCTCAGATTCAGGATGTTCCAAGATTTTGAGATGAGGTTACCTTGCAAGTCTTTCAAGTAGCAGACTCCAGGACTTCCCAATCGCTCTACGATATAAGGCCCTTCCCAGTTAGGTCCCAACTTGCCACTGTTAAGCTCTCTTGTGTTCTGAAACACTCTTCGAAGGACGAGATCACCGACCTGCAGCACTCTCCGTTGTACCCTCTTGTTGTAGGCTTTCCTCAATCGCTGCTGATACCTCCTCATCTGAATGCTGGCATCTTCCCGCTTCTCTTCCAGTAGATCAAGATGAATAGCCATGAGCTCTGTGTTCGGATCTTTCTCTCCATCCTTCTTCTTGTTGTGCCAAGAACGCACTGTAGGCAAACTGATCTCTGTAGGAATGACAGCCTCCATGCCATACGCTAGAGAGAAAGGAGTTTCATTGGTAGGGCTCCTTGGAGTCGTTCTGTACCCCCACAAAATGTTGTGCAGCTCGGTGGTCCACCTCCCCTTCGAATCTTCCAATCTTCTCTTCAAGGTACTGAGAATATTCTTGTTGGCTGCCTCGGCCAATCCATTCCCCTGAGGATAATATGGGGAAGAGAAGACATGCTTGATCTTCAGCTCGCTACAAAAGTCGGCAACCAATCGTCCTGAGAACTGCTTCCCGTTGTCAGTAATGATAGACTGCGGTATGCCAAATCTGCAGATGATGTACTCCCACAAGAATTTCTTCACCTCTTGTTCTCTGATACGTGCAAGGGGAACAGCTTCAATCCACCGTGAGAAGTAGTCAGTTGCCACTAGAAGGAAGATCAGATTCCCTGGAGCCCTAGGGAAAGGCCCTACAATATCAAGTCCCCACCGCGCAAATGGCCAAGGCTGAGATACAGTGCTGAGCTCTTGAGCTGGAGCATGAATCAAACGAGCAAACCGCTGGCACTGGCTGCACTTCTTCACATACTTCTGAGCATCAGCCTGCATGTAAGGCCAGAAATAACCTTGTCCCAAAGCTCGATGGGCAATGGTTCTCCCGCCCGAATGAATACCACATATACCTTCATGCAGCTCAGTAAGTATTCTCTCCACGTCTGCAGGATGAACACACTTCAGCAAAGGCCCACCAAAAGATTTCCTGAACAACTCTCCTTGCACCAAGGTATAACGAGATGCCTTGAACTGAATGCGCCTTGACTCCTTCACATTGATAGGGAGAACTCCGTCCTTCAGATAAGCCACCAACCCTGTCATCCAGCTCGGAACTGGATTGACAAAGAATACTTCTCGCTGTGCCTGAAGAGTTATTGAAGGATACTCTTGGAACTCCATCAGAATAGCCTTAGGCTCGTCAGCCTGCACCATAGAAGCTAGATACGCCAAAGCATCAGCATGCCTGTTCTCATCTCTCCGGGTGTGCCTGATCTCCACAACGGCGAATGTTTCACACAACGAACGAACGAGAGTAGCATACTGCTTCATCCGGTCGTCCTTGCAGTCATAAACACCATTCACCTGATTCACCACGAGCTGTGAAACACAAAACACTCTCAGCGTGGAGATCTGTAACTCTCGTGCACTCTCTAACCCAAGGAGCAAGGCCTCGTACTCAGCTTCGTTGTTGGAGGCAGTGAACCCAAGACGCGACATCTTCTGCACTTTGATGTTCTCCGGACTTATAAGCACAACGCCCAGTCCTGAACCACTGAAATTGGAAGATCCGTCCACGTACAATAGCCAACCGCTCCACTCTGATGACTCGGCCCCTTCCACAACGGCATCTCCGTTGTCAACTTCAATTAGGAGCTCCCGAAGATCAACAACCATGTCATCTGCCTCCTCCACAGGAAAATCAGAAAGAAAACCCGCCATTGCTTTCCCCTTCTCTGAACTCCTGGCCCGATACTGAATATCGAACTCACTTAGTGCCACAGCCCACTTCGACATCCTCCCCGCCAGCTCGGGTCGTCCCAGCACGACTTTCAAAGGATACGTTGTGATGACAACGATAGAATGAGGATGAAAGTAAGGACGAAGCTTCTCTGCAGAAAAGACAAGAGCTAGACACACCTTCTCGAGCTTGCTATAGTTGCACTCTGCCTTGAGAAAGGTTTTGCTGATGAAGTAGACAGGCTTCTCCACGCAATCACAGCTCCTGACCAGGACGGAACCAAGGGCTTGCTTTGAAACAGACAAATAGAGATATAAGATTTCACCTGGCTCTGGCACCGAAAGGATAGGAGCTGAGCCTAAATACTCCTTCAAGGCAAGGAAAGCTCGGGAACACTCTGGAGTCCACGCAAAAATGGAGTCCTTCCTCAGCAGCTCGAACAGAGGTTTGCAACGATCTGATGACTTGGGGATAAACCGATTGAGTGCAGCAATCCGGCCTGTCAGCCTCTGGATTTCCTTCTTAGACTTAGGCTCTGGCATGTCCAGCAGAGCGCGGATTTGAGCTGGATTAGCCTCAATCCCCCGCTGACTCACAAGGTAACCCAAAAATTTCCCTGAGGTAACTCCGAAGGTGCACTTCTCTGGGTTGATCTTCAGATTGAAAGATCGCAGCACAGAGAAAGGCTCAACAAGGTCTGTCACCAGAGTACCTCGTACTCGACTCTTCACAACGATATCGTCGATGTACACTTCAACCGTCTTGCCAAGGAGTGACCCGAACATGAGATTCATCAGACATTGATAGGTGGCACCTGCATTCTTCAAGCCAAAAGGCATCACCCGATAACAGAACAAGCCTCGCTCTGTTATGAAGGTGGTCTTCTCTCGATCTGCTTCCACCAGGAGGATCTGGTTATAGCCCGAATAACCATCAATGAAGGATAACATCTCGTGGCCAGCAGTGGCGTTGATGAGCCTGTCTATCCTTGGCATGAGAAAAAAGTCCTTGGGGCAAGCCTTATTGACACCAGTGAAGTCAATACAAACTCTCACCTTCCCGTTCTTCTTAGGCACAGCCACAACATTGGCTATCCAATCAGGGTACTGCACCTCCTGAATGAACCCGAACTGGATCAGCTTGTCAATCTCCTCGTTCACTGCATCATGATAGGCTGGAGCAAGCCTCCGAGGTTTCTGCTTCACTGGAGGGATAGCAGGATCAACATTGAGGTGATGACAGATAACGCTCGGATGGATGCCAGTCATGTCTTTATGAGACCATGCAAAGACATCAAGATTCTGCCTTAGGAAACTCAGCAACTCGAGCTCTTCTTCCGTTGTCAAGCTCGTCCCGACCTGCAACACCTTTGGTTCTCCTTCCGTTCCCAAATTGACAGCTTTCGTGGGCTCAACGGAAGGTCTGCACAACGATGTTTCCGAGCTCTCTCCCACAACGGGAGCTACCTGTAACTGCTACGAAGGCACAACGGAAGCAGAAAAATCGCACTTCTGCGATGCCAACTGATCACCTCTGATCTCTTGAGGCCCGTCCTTCGTTGGATACTTCAACACCTGGTAGTACGAGGACGGTACAGCCTTCATCTCATGGGTCCACCAACGACCCAAGATGGCATTGTACGGTGATGGCGCGTCCAGGACGGAGAACCTGGTCTGAAGGACAACGGGTCCAGCCACAACGGGTAAGACAACATCGCCTACAGGCTTCATCGAGCTGCCATCAAATCCGAACAGGGGAGTTTGAGCAGGGATGAGGACGGAAGGATCCAGCTTCATCTGAGTGAAAGCATGGAGGTACAAGATGTCTGCTCCACTCCCGGAATCTACGAGCACTCTCTTGATGTTGAAGTCTCCTATTCTCATGGTGAGAACAAGAGCATCATAGTGAGGTCGGATCACTCCTGCCAGATCACGATCAGCGAAGATAAGTGCCTGCTCAACGCTTCTGCTAGGCACTTGCACCTGGCACACTGCAGCATCGTGAGACAGCTTCCTGGCCTTCGCCCTGAAGTTCCTCTCCACATCAGCTTCCGGCGCTTGTACGCGGCAAATGACATTGATCGTGCCCAAGGAAGCTCCTCCACTGGTACTGGGATTATTGGCGGGTTCCCCTCCACGAGATTGGGACACCGGCTCTGTAGAGCCCCAGACTTTTTCATGCTTAATACATGACACTTTCGTTGTCATCTTGCCTTTTTAAGAGGTATGATTAATAAATGAGGAAAAATTTGGAAATTTCGAAATGTTAGAATTGTTCCTCTTCGAAGTACAAACACAACGCAAGTTGAATCGTCAAAATCGGACGAACGAGTCAAAAGATATGGCCGAAACAGTCTGTACCTGTAGGAAATCGTAGCACAGACAACGTACTCTGATAACGTATACTGTGTGCATCCGTTGTACAACTTACCACGAGTACGTTGTATGGCTCACCACGGGTACGTTGTACAACTCACCACGGGCACGTTGTACAGCTCACCACGAGTTGCACTATTCACGACACCACGAGTTGCACTATTCACGGCACCACGAGTTGGCACTATTCACGGCACCACGAGTTGCACTATTCACGGCACCACGAGTTGACACTATTCACAGCACCACGAGTTGCACTATTCACGGCACCACGAGTTGCACTATTCACGGCACCACGAGTTGGCACTATTCACGGCACCACGAGTTGCACTATTCACGGCACCACGAGTTGGCACTATTCATGGCACCACGAGTTGGCACTATTCACGGCACCACGAGTTGCACTATTCACGGCACCACGATGGCACCACGAGTTGCACTATTCACGGCACCACGAGTTGTACTATTCACGGAACCACGAGTTGCACTATTCACGGCACCACGAGTTGCACTATTCATGGCACCACGAGTGGCACTATTCACGGCACCACGAGTTGGCACTATTCACGGCACCACGAGTTGCACTATTCACGGAACCACGAGTTGCACTATTCATGGCACCACGAGTTGGCACTATTCACAGCACCACGAGTTGCACTATTCATGGCACCACGAGTTGCACTATTCATGGCACCACGAGTTGGCACTATTCATGGCACCACGAATTGACACTATTCACAGCACCACGAGTTGCACTATTCATGGCACCACGAGTTGCACTATTCACGGCACCACGAGTTGCACTATTCACGGCACCACGAGTTGCACTATTCACGGCACCACGAGTTGCACTATTCATGGCACCACGAGTTGGCACTATTCATGGCACCACGAGTTGACACTATTCACGGCACCACAAGTTGGCACTATTCATGGCACCACGAGTTGGCACTATTCACAGCACAATGTGTTCAGCACTATTCACGGTCCTCGCGTCATTACAGAAATTTAGTAAGGGTATTATGGTCTTTTGTCAGTTCACTCTTACCTTAAGAGTTTAACCCAAACCTTTAGGACATCATTCAACACTTAGAGAGTTTGAGAGAATAGAAGAAAGAAGAGAAGGCGATTCCAATCTAGGGTTTCCATTTTGGAAAGAAATCAAAGGGTTTTGAGACCCTAGATCAACCTCAAGCCCGTTTTCTTCAATATTTCGGTGCAAGCATTCGTGGAGCTCACGAATCAAGCTAGGGCAGCAACTCACAGCCATTTGGAAAGAGGGTTTCTTCCTCATTTCTTCAAGGTCGGTACTTTTTACTACCCTCCTAGTTATAGTTCCTCTTCTCCCTCTATTTCTTTTGATTTTTCTTTCATTGATACATGTGTCATGAGATGGATGAATGGTGAATGGAAAATGGTAAATGGTGAATGGTGAATGGAGATGGAATGGGCGATTGGATGCCAATGGTTGTGTGTGATGAACAAATGGGGAAGGGCATTGTTTCAATAATGAACATACATGTATGATTTGAGAAAAACTCATTTAGAAAAGCATGTTGTAGGGTAAATCCATAATGAACACACCATGTTTGATGAAATGCCAAGGTGAATAAAGTGAGCTGTAAATCAGTAAATTCATGCCTAATAAATTCAGAATATTGCTAGGGCCCATGATAGTGTGTTTCCTGTTTTCCCTAATGCTATGAATATTGAATTGCTCAATCGTTAATGCTATGTGTGTTGTGAAATTTCCCAAATGTCATGTTTAAATTTAAATGCAAGTATGTACACGGTTCCAACGAGCACGGCATGCATGACATGATTTATCGAGGTTTCCAAGAAGATGGATAGAGGTGGGGCATATCCTACGATATGTTTTACCTCGCTTTTCACAAGTAGACAAGAACCAACATTCCACGAGGGGTCTCCCCTCACTCACAAGTGCATATCATAAAGAAGGGTCTCCCTTCCCTCGCAAGTACATACATATCATAAAGAAGGGTCTCCCTTCCCTCGCAAGGGCATTGCATAAAGAAGGGTCTCCCTTCCCTCTCAAGGCATCTCACAAGTGCATCTCACAAGTTACATGATCACAAGCAAGCATGCATGACATGACATACAAGAATCAAGCAAGATAGACAAGACAAGCTTTCACGTACGAAAAGATATTTCAAGTCAAGTCAAGTGCACGATGTTTTCAAGAGGATTTATCGGTTTTTCTACGAGTTTCAAGCATGATTATAAACTGCTTTACTTCCTTGTAGGATATAAATTGTTTCCGTTTGACAAATATGAATTGCTCCTGATTATGTATTGCCATGTTTATGCTATAATCGTTGGTTAGTATTCAGTACCCGCTGAGTATTCCATGCTCAGCCGTACTTCTTATGTCGGCAGGTTCTGAGGGAGCTGCTACTCCATTTGAAGTTTGTGCTCCTGGTCCATGGGTGGAAGAGGAGTACATCGAGGTGCCTTTGGAGGAACCTCCAGTAGAGGGTTACCAATAGGTGGTTGTAGATTCTGAGTGGTTTAGCTGTGGGTGAGACGAGAGTCAGATTTATGTATTTGGCGGGCATGTCCACACTTTCTTTTGGATTCTTTTTGTATAAACTTGGATTGATTATGTATATACATAGAGGTTTGGTAGACTTCCGCTATACCATGTTAGAGCATGTTTCCGCTGTTTTGTCCTCTATCGTATATGCTCTGTGGGTTTTGCAGGTTAGTTGTCAAGGAAGTCATGATTAGTCGTCCAAAGTTCACTCTAACTCCTAGGGTGGGTTTCGGGTCGCGACAGGCTCCCTGGCTTGCTCCACGCCACCGCTGCCAGAAGCAAGATACTCTCCCAAGTACCCTTCCTGAACAAGCCTCTCCAAGTATTCCCTCAGAATACGGCATCGGTTGGTGAGATGACCACGGCACTTGTGATAATGACAGTACTCATGCACCCGTGGCCCCGATGTAATATCCTGCACCGCCCTCGCCGGCCACTCGAAGTATGACTGATCCTCCATCGACCTCATGATGGTTGCCGGGCTGACTGTAAAATTGATGCGCGGTGTTTGATCTGCAAAAGATCGCCTCTCATTAGGCTGCACGCCTCTCTCGTGCTGTACTTGAGGCTGCACTTGGCGTGGCTGATACTGCTGCCTCGCCTGCTGGTCGTTAGGACGTCTCTCCGTCCTGCTCTGTTGCTGATTAAAATTTCTTTCCAGCGGGCGTCGATCCAACTGATCCCGCTGGGTCACATACACAACTCTCTCCTTCTGCTTCCTCGGTGGCGAGTCCTCAGATGATGAAGACTCGTACCTCTGCTTCTTCTCCTTCCTCTTCGATGATCGGTGTGTCCTCTCCACGACATCCACCACTCTCGCTCTGGGCTTCGGCACGGACACAACGGATACGTCCTCCTCGTACCTCCCGTACTTGGTGGCACGTACCATCAACTCATCCATCTTGACAGGATAGTCAAGAGCTAAGGACTTGTAGAGCTCGGAATGCTTGGGGATGGCATTCTTGAAAGCAGCTATACAGCTCGCTTCGTCGACCTTGTCAATGTTGTGGACTTCATCGGTGAAACGCGAAATGAAGTCCTTCAAGGATTCGGCCGGCTTCATCCTCAAAGAGAAGAGAGTATCTGCACCTGCCTTCTTCTTCTTATTGATGATGAAACGATCAATAAAGGCCGACCTGAGCTCTGAGAAGTTGCTGATGGAACCAGGAGGCAAGTTCCGAAACCACTTCGATGCTGCCCCAGACAGGCTGTTGGGGAAAGCCTTGCAATACAGGTCATCATCCGGATTGCGAACAGCCATCGCGTGTTTGAAATCAAACAAATGCTCCTCGGGTCCGTCTTTCCAGTGTACATGGGGAATATCGGAGTTATGAACTTGGAAGAAGTATAGGACTGGTTGATGGCGTCCGCGAAAGGAGAGTTCTCAACGTTGTCCTTTGCCGACTGAGCAAAGTGGTCAGGAATCCCTCCCTTCATGCTCTTAACACGAGCACCGATTAAAGCCTCCACCTCCTTGGCTGTCACCCAAGTCTTCTGGGCATCTGCACCCCCGTTACCTCCTCTCAAGTCTTCTCGCCCTGCTCCTTCTCGGAAATCCACACGATCCGAAGGGATGCTCTGCTCTGCCCGAACCTGAGGTTGCCTTACATCCCCTTCAGTAGGATGAAGCACAAACCTGGTTTCACGGTTCTCCGGGGCAGAAGGAGAAGAAGAGAAGTCAAACTAACGTCTCAAGGAAGGCCTCTGCAGTGGTACCTCATCCACCTCGAGCCTGCTATGCTCGAACGCCTCCAGCCTCTCCTGCATCAACTGTTGCTGCCTGGTGAGCTGGTCCAGAGCAGACTGCTGCTTTTGCAACATCGCCAAGATGCGATCAGAAACAGAAAGCTCAACAGGAGGAGGCATGGTCCTCTCTGGTTGCCCAGACGAAGGACTGACTCCAGGAATGTGCACGACAGAAGGTATGAAAGAAATGGCCTGATGGGTTTGATCCTCATGCCCGAACACTACTGACTGATCAGCCATGATCGCAAAGAGCAAAGGGGGGTCCGTTTATTATTTCCCACAGACGGCGCCAATTTTGTGAGATAAAAACCGGAAAGGACACGTGTCAGCAGCAGCTCCTCCCACGCTCTGGTTTACCGGTAGAAGGTTGGAGTGGAGGGTGTGGCACCCTGACCTGTACTCCGATGATAAAGTCAGTAGGTGTAGAAGATGATGAACAGTAAACACTAGAACAGTCACTGAGAGTTACGCAAGGCACTGGAAGCACTGAAAACGTGTATTCACAGGTCTGGATCGATGAACAAGTGTCCTGTGCACTAAAAATCACGGGGTTTTTATAGGGCAAGGTTGATATGGCCATCGATGACCATGGATGGCCATAGGTGTCCATACCACGTGTCTTTGCACTCATTGCCAAATATCTTAGACATATCTGCCGTCGGTTGCATCACACGTGAGAGCCTCCTATAAGTCCAATCGGACGGGATCGGACGGTACGCAGAAGTGACCAGCATTAAATGCCAAGACAGTGCTTTCGGCACGAAACGGCGCGTTCGGCACGCCTGTCGGAATTACGGATCGCCTCCTGATCACTTCCTCCTACGAGTCGGTCTCGTTGTTGACTTGAGCTCAGTTACGGCGTAGATGCCTTAAAATACAGCACGACATCGTTGTCGGTGAGACAACGGACTCGTTGTTTGCGTAACGACAAAGACGTTGTCTTGAGTACAACGTTCACGTTGTGCTTCAGACAACGAGCACGTTGTCAAAGCCACAGCGGAAACGTTGTTCTGCAAGAGAACAAGGACGTCGTAATGCGCACAACGGGATCGCTGTGCATCAGACAACGTGTGACCCTCTATTTTAAGCACGTGACCCCAACTCGTGTCCACGTGTCACTTTCGTGAACAAAACGACAAAAATGAGCTCGTTCTCCAACGTTGAGTCGATTTTACGAATTTTACCCGTTACAGTTTTGAAGAATGTATCGGAGGAGAGTCGAGCAGGCAGGATATTCGTGGCCCAGTTCAGAAAGAGGAAATAAAAGAACAGCTGATCACTGGGGATACACGTCTCTGCGTGATTTCGATTCTTGGAGATGAAGGTATGGGTAAGAAAAGCTTGGCAATGGAGATTTATAACAGTAATGACGTCAAGGAACATTTTAAATGTTGTGCTTGGGTAAATGAGAGTGAAAAGATTTTGCAGGAGATAGCGGAACAGGTTAAGTTTTATGAATTCAAACCAGATACAAGGAACATAAGAGAGGGGGAATTGGTGCAAAAGCTATGGGAATTCTTGAAAACTAGGAAGTATCTCATAGTCATGGCTGACATGTGGTTCACCAAAGTCTGGGATAAGCTAAGAGTAGCATTTCAAGACAGTGACAATGGGAGTAGGATATTGTTCACAACTGAAGATCCGGAGTGCCCAATTAAGGTGCTGAGGCCATTAAATGAACATGAAAGCTGGGAGTTGTTCACAGAAAAGGTAAGCGTCCCTTCGAAATTTTCGCAACTTGCAAGAGTACTAGTGAGCGCTTGTGTGGGCATACCCCTTGTAATTGTTCAATTCGGAGCTTTAATGTCAATTATGAAAGCTGATCATGACTGGGTCTGGGAGGGAATGCAGGAGTTATCCAATGATTGGGATCGAAGGTTTTGTATCAGGGCTCTGAATGCATACTGGGATCTACCCTTGTACTTGAAGCACTGTTTTTTTTATGTTGTTTGTTTTCCTGAAAATTATGAGATCCCTGCAAGGAGATTGATTGCCTTGTGGGTTGCAGAGGGACTAGTAGAGGTTTCCAAAGATGGATTATCACCTGAAGAAGTGGCGGAGACTTATATCAAAAAGTTTATTCGTCGGAACTTGATTCAAGTAGCAAAGCAGAAAATAGATGAGGAATTAGTAAAAACATGTCGCTTGCCCATTGCTCTGCGACAATTCTAGTTATCAAAAGCTAAGGAAGCCAACTTTCTTCTTAGCCGCTGTAAGAGAAAATCCATGCCATCGTCGTCCTCCTCCTCCTCTTCCTCCCCCCCCCCCCCCCCCCCCCCCAAGCACAGATATGATTTTTCGACTTTTTGATAATCTTGACGAAACTCATCTTCACCATAACGACACAAATCCTCATGATTTCCAACCTTATAGGTATCTCTACTCTTTGCTGTCATTTGATTTACGGGAAGGTAGTAAACCAGGAGAGGATATAGAGAACTTTTTTCATAGAGGCATTACTAGTACTGGTAGGTGGTTTCAATTGTTATATTTACTGGATCTAGCCAATCAATATTCAAGAATCACATACCTGTGTCGCCCATTGAAAGTAGAGAGGAAAACCTTTCATTGTCGATGATGATGAAGCACACGGTCTTCAGATTCCATGACTCCTTTGCTCTTGATGGGGAAGATGCTTGTCTTTCTGCAGGCTTTCTTAGGAGTTGGATCTGGGACCGATAGCCTATATGTAGTATATATACTATACAGTTTAGGTCATTAGAGTCCTAACCCATCAAGGAGACTATAGACCATCCTTATAACCCGATATACTTAATTAATGCATAAAACACCACTGTTTGGCTACAACTGAAACCTTAACTGGAATAGACTTTATCCGGGTTTGGACCATGAACATTGCAAGACCATAAACCTTATAGAAAATCTTACATTCTCCCACTTGGTCTGCAATGATCATCAAAAAGAAAACATTTTACTTATGTGGAAAATTCCTTTAAAATGACTCTCCCGGATAAACGACTCAATTTTGAAAACAACAGACGTGTGGCCACATTGAAAACATACTCCAGATAGTTAAGCCAATATACATAAATGTGATGAACAAAACCTAGACAAATGAAAACACTAATACCGGATCACGGAGGCCATCATATCAATACTATGACATGACACCATTCCATGGTCACTATACTAGTACCCTCATTTTCCATGGTTTCAAGCATTATAACCTTATGATGTGCTGACCTCACACATCCCAAAATTCGATCCTCAAAATTTGCCTTGGTCACTTAATCTACAAATTTAAAACACCATTTAACACAAAATTGAAATGCAGAGTGATGCATCGCTATATTGTTCTGATTAGAACAAATTAATAGGCAAATCTCAATAACTGTAGTAGAGAACCTTTTGTCTGTAACTGAAATGCTAGCAACATACTCCCACTAACCAAATGAATCCAAGCTGTCTTTTAGTTTCATTTTAGACAAGCTCTAAAATACCTTATGATTCAATTTTATGGTTAATGGTTCAGACACCTTATGTTCTCTAACCTTCTCTCTCACAACAAGACACCTTTCGCCCATGTGTTTGGACTAACTTTAAGTCTTATTATTTTGAGAGAAGTAAACTGATACAGAATTATATCCAACGGCCCAGTAATAAAACTGAAGACTTAGAACCCTGAGATAAAACTCCGCAATCACATAACTTGTTCAAAAAACATCATAACAAGTTATGTATCCTTCCTGCCTAGTCAACGATTCCATACTGAAAAACATTATACTTTTCACTAGATAGCAATATCATAGCCAATAGGAATAAAACCCAATGTCGACTACTTGATGTTCAAACGTCCAACACAATCTGAACCTGAATACCCGATAACCTGATGGGTATCAATACCATTATGTAAGCCAATATACTTTAATCTTCTACAATTACTCTATAACTATCTTAATGGTCTAACACTCAAATATATCACAACTCAAAATGGGAATTTTATTTAACTGCATGAGATATATTCGAACGAGTGAAGACCTGTTTATCCATAAGACTCTTCAATCGAAGTGCAATAATGAAACTTTATAACACAAATTTTAACCTAAGTCTTAGGGCACTCTGACAAGTCAACCTATAGTTCATAATACAGATTTCTCTTTAGGAGCTTAATGTGACATACCAATCATCCTTAGAACTTTCTCAATGAAAAAACTTTTTCTGTTACAATTACAAGAGGTCATGAGACCAATGAATAGAGATCTATAATGGTGAACCTAAATGACACATCTCTAAATCCTTAATGTCACAATTCTATGATATGTAATCAAAGTATATTTTCTCCCACTGACCTTAATGTTGATGTACTCAACTATAATGTTCACCCTAAAATTGAAAGAAGTATTCACTAGATTTTCTGCTCAAAAAACCTTATGCAAACTTCCTAAACTTACAAACTTAATACTCATTATCTTCTTTCTAAGAATCTTTTATCATTTTGTATACACCTCCTTATGAAGATCGTTGAGTAAGAACATTATTCTAATGTTTATCAGCTATAACTTTATTAAGTTTAAAATATTGCTTTTCTTTATGGATTTCATACTATAATCAACATAATACTTCCCCTATCCTGATGAAAAGTAATATATCATCCTTATTCTCAAAATTGTCTTGACTTCAGGCGAAACAAAATAGACCGAATGGGAGACAATAGCACCTCAAAACTTTATATGAAGACCATCAACTATATCAAAATAAGAGACTTTAGGTGTGACACAACATCACTTCTTTAAGCCTATTGATAGACTGAAATATGGCTATCCTTACACTTAATAGGTAGAGACTTTCTACTCCCACTGTTATCGCCATTTTTAACATTTTACATTTTAATCTCAATAATGCTAGTGTTACAAGAGAGACTAGATGATATATATAATTCTTAATTTCTTTAAATGTCTGATAAAGAAGCAACTTAATTTCTTGAAATTTTCCTCATTCTCAAAACTTAATGGTGTCTTGAACATTACCTTATGAGGAACTTAATTTGAAATATACAATATAGTCTTTAGAGCATTTCCTTATACGAATTCTAACATAAATGAATAATTATTCATGACTTTAGGTAACATGCTCTTCCTTTCCAATTGTTCATTATGTTCTTAAAAGACTGAATTAATTAGCATTTTAACTATCTCATAATCTTTAAGATACTAAGTAAACAACCTTTAATCTTTACTTTATGTCGTATTTTATAACTTAGATATTTTTACCAAGAAGATTAAGAGCTTTATCTTTATGGATCATAAACAAAATCCAGACTTTGATATCTATATATATAGATTAATGAAACATCATTATACCTCATGAAAGAGAGAAAATCAATTACAAATATCTATATAGGTCATTGTATTAGTATTTGTAAAGAGAAATTTCTTTGAAGCCTTTAAATTTTCTTTACTTAATGCTATCAACCAAATCTTTAAATTGAAATTTTTACATTTCAAAATTACTTTATCGCATCACTTTAAATACATTTTTAAAATATTATATTTTAATGTCAATATATTTTCACTTTACAAACCATCAATTTTAATAATATGACGCATTAACAAAATTGATAAAGAAATGATCCCCATACCAGATTTAAATCTAATAAACTGTGTGAATATTAGCATTTAATCTATATTTCTTTACCAATGATTTCTCTCAATCTTCTATATTTTAGATTCTAATGAACCTATCAAAGATATTACATATGTGAATTAGTGTTTTAGAATTAATTCACAATGAATAATATGAAGCATCATCTCTAGATGCCTCAAAAGTATATCAGGATTAGTCACTCATCACCTTATGAGATTTTTTATACATTAATATTGTAGTTCATTCTCATTCCAACCCACAAGGAGATAAAATATTTATACTTTATCATTTTCCTTTCATGTACTTTAAGTTAATTATAGATTGATTAAAGTACACATAGAGAGATTCAAACTTAAACTACAGCATCAACTTTATACTGACCATTATCTCAATGAATTCATATTTGCAATCTTTATTTAGGATGTTTCCATGAATTCATCATATCAAACATAAGTCAATTGACTTAGATAAACACTTATGATTCTCAAATAAAATAATCATTGAACTTGTCACCTTATCAAATAATACCTTATATAATATTAGGAATTCTTCCATAAATAACCTTTGATATTGACCATTCACAGTTTTCAAATTCAGTCTATTGACATTTTTCATTCCTAATGCTTAGCCCTAACCTTTAACTTATCTTTAATTACACATTTCTTACTTTCATCCTTAAAATGACTAAGTCTTAGTCTTGTTTATCTAAGGTCAGCGTAACTTAATACTTTCAACGCCCATAGAATAACAATTATCTATAAGAGAAGATTTAATTTCTGTATATAAACTAAAAAGGCTCACATAAAAGTTTGAATCTTAATATCCTTATGCATGAATCATTATCTTTATTTCATGGTTTTATTGGTGCAAAAATACATCTAACTGATGGGGTATCAATCAGACAATCTAGAGTGACTATAATATTTTAAACATTTCCTCTTATGAGATTTTAATTTGCATCATCACATTCCCTCGTTTGGGCCGAGAATGCAACATGTGATTGGCTCATCTCCTTTGGTGAATTAACTTCACTACAAGACAAGTTGATCATGAACACAACAGATTTCGAAAACTTTAAACCTTTGGGACTAAACTCCTCTAGTCTGCAATGTCACCCCAACTTTCCTGCTCCGTTTGAATTGTACAAGATAATGACCCACCTTTGGGCTTGATCACTACCCCATAACAATCAAACGCAAAACCTTATGGCACTCCCTTTTCAATATATAGCAAATAATCATATAATCATACACATTTGAACGCCACCCAAATTTTCCTGATCGAGGCCACTTTGGTGACTAACATGACCATTTCAATCTGGTTGGTTCCAAATAAGGAGTTGCCTAAAATTCCATACCCCAAGGAATTATTGATTGTTTAAATAAACATGCATCAATGAACATTATAACCTATTCATAGAAATCTCGTCTTCCACATGATATTAAATTAAAAGAACATAATTTAAAACATGCATTGGAAAACACAACGATAATGCAATTCATGAATTTTTAAAAACAAACAAGAATTCAGTTTTATACAAGAAATCATCATGCATTTAAGGCCTTGAACTTCAAATAATTTGTTGAACTATCATGCACATTATACTAAGTATTCATGCACATATATGTTGAGACACGAATAAACCTGTCTTAGCTCTAAAAAATTTTTTTAGAAAAATAATTTATATCCAAAAGATTACATCAAAGTGTGTGATCAATTAGTGCCTGAAGTCTGTAAGAGTTAAAAACTATATTGGGTGTCATTCTGAATGCACAAATGAACTTAATCATGTGTTTCCCCATTTTCCCAAATCAATAGACCGGAAAACCTTAAAGCTCATTAAACAATCACCAAACATACTTTATTTATGCATTCAATTACTTTATAGGCAATTTAAAAGGTTAATTTAACCATAAAATCTCTCTAGGGTGTCCAGATACTAGAATATGCATAAAAGTAGGTCTAGAATTGAAAATTAGTTATATTAGGCACTTAATGCCACAAAAGGTCTTTATAGAGGCACAATCAGCTGAAATAAACCCCAGATATTTACAAAGAATACTTTAGGGATGGTCCAAGAGTTACTTTAAGCTTGAAAAGTTTTCTGGAGTTCCCAAAAAAACAAATTAGGCACCAAAGGTAGGTTCAAAATAAAAAAAATCGCCCTATTTGAGCACTTAATACCATAAAAGTCCTCTATAGAAGACAAATTAACTAAAATGGACCTTGGAATAAGGTTCTACGGACAAAATTAGGCCAGGGGACATAGGACACGCGCTAATAGTGTGTCGGACACGCTGACACGCGCAGGGACACGGAAAACCCACTGGAGTGCGCATCACGCGCCGAAAATGCGATTGACGCGCAGGAACAGTGCATCACGCGTGGGGCGTGCGATTCACGCGCGGTTTACATGTCATGCACGCGCGGTTCGCATGTCACGCGCGTGCGTTTCGACGTGATTACGCGGTCCGGTCCATGACGTAGTTCGGTCCGGTCAGGTTCGGGTTCGGTCCGAGGTAGCTCGGTCCGGTTTGGTTCAAGATCGGTCCAATAGAACCGGTCCGGTCCATTAAACCGGACGGGTTTTAATTCGGGTCGGGTTACGACCTATTCGGGTGGAGTATTTGGGTCGGGTTCAGTACACCCGGGTCGGGTTAAAAATCGGGTCGGGTTGACCCTCGTGGAGTCATCTTCCCAACCCGAAACTTTAGTTTTTTTTTTTTTTTTTTTTTAAACCCTAAAACCGTTGCCTGTTTCCCTTTGTTGGGGGCCCTACCGGCCACCTTACCGATTGCCGCCGGTGCCAAAATGATGGCCTGAATCCGGCGACCAAAACCCTGCTGCCGGAATCCTTCTCCGGCGATAGATGCCGGCGTAATCGCCGTCCAACTGAAATCGGCCAAGAAACCCTTTTTTTTTTTTTTGATAAATCACAATCTAGATCCAATCTTGGAGGGTCTCAAAATAAAATCCATTAAATAAAAAAAACTTTCAACATTATTTAAAGGTGTTTTATCTCCGGTAACCGGCGTAATCGCCGGAAAACCGAGAACCTCCCCTTTTCTTTTTCCTTTTTTTTGTTTAATAATTTCATATCCGAAACCCTTTATTCTAAAACCCAAAAAATTGAAACAGTGAACCAAAAATTTGCCACATAATAATGCTACATAGGAAGCCTACCATGATTTTCCGGCGATGAGTTTTCGCCGGAAAACCTATAAAATCTTGTACAAAATTGAACAAATTTCATTGGAAAAATCCTATTGAAAATTAATAGGTAAAACTTTATGCATTCTTGAACTTGATTGAGCACCCTAGGCTCTGATACCACATGTTATATTTACTGGATCTAGCCAATCAATATTCAAGAATCACATACCTGTGTCGCCCATTGAAAGTAGAGAGGAAAACCTTTCATTGTCGATGATGATGAAGCACACGGTCTTCAGATTCCATGACTCCTTTGCTCTTGATGGGGAAGATGCTTGTCTTTCTGCAGGCTTTCTTAGGAGTTGGATCTGGGACCGATAGCCTATATGTAGTATATATACTATACAGTTTAGGTCATTAGAGTCCTAACCCATCAAGGAGACTATAGACCATCCTTATAACCCGATATACTTAATTAATGCATAAAACACCACTGTTTGGCTACAACTGAAACCTTAACTGGAGTAGACTTTATCCGGGTTTGGACCATGAACATTGCAAGACCATAAACCTTATAGAAAATCTTACATCAATTGCTTAGGGTTGTTGACCTTGAAGGTGTATTTAAACCGAGGTTGAATCGGGTACTAGGGAAACTAATCAATTTGAGGTACCTAGGCCTAAGATGGACTTTCTTGGATACCCTTCCACCATCCATAGGCAATTTAAAGTTCCTCCAAACCTTAGATGTGAAGCACACTTATGTCAACAATCTCCCTAGTTCCATTTGGAAGTTGAAACACCTGCGGCACCTGTATTTGAACAACAATAGGTTGGAGCCAGTAAGGGGTGGCACTTTGCTGGATCTGCAAACGCTAAGGGGAGTTCTAGTAAATAAGGAAAGTCAGGTGAAGGGTGGCTTCGACCGGTCGACTGATCTTAGAAAATTGGGACTGACATGCCGGTCCATGTCAGAAGACTCACAACAGGAGGCATTGGCCGAATGGGTTAGGAAACTGAAGAACCTACGAGTTTTGAGGCTGAAATCAACTGATGACTTGGGACAACCTTCATGTCTAAATTTGAAATCTTTGTTAGGCCTCGGTGTTCTCTCCAACATATATTTGGTTGGAAAGTTACAGAAATTATCTGAAGATCAATTCCCACCATCCGTCACTCGCCTTACATTGTCAGCATCAGAACTAAGGGATGATTCAATGCCAACATTGGAGAAGCTTCTCAATCTAAGAATCCTTGAGTTATTTTCAGGTTCCTACACCGGGACGAGAATGGTTTTCTCTTCAAAAGGCTTTGGTCAGCTTCGACAATTGCGACTCTGGAAGCTACATGAATTGAAGGAATGGAGGGTGGAGGTAGGAGCGATGCCCAATATTAGAGAGATAGAGATTAGATTTTGTAACAATTTGAAGATGCTTCCGGATGGATTGCAGCACCTGAGCACCCTTCAAAAATTGTGACTCTGGAAGCTAGAGGAATTGGAGGAGTGGACGGTGGAGAAAGGAGCTATGCCCAGTATTAGAGAGATATGTAACAAATTGAAGATGCTTCCGGAGGATGGATTGCAGCACCTGAGCACCCTTCAGAAATTGAAGTTAACGGGCATGCCCAAGGAATTCAATGCAAAGGTTAACAAAGATCATGGGCATCAGGATTAGTTTAAGATTCCACCATCATGTAAGGCTGAGTATATGTGAACTTCAGTTGGGGTGGAACCCCAATTGGACTCTGGTGCCAGCTTTGAAGTATATGAGGTGAGTTACTACTTACTACTCTTTTCATTGCTCTTCCTTAATTTTCTAGTGATCTTCTCTCTTGTCATGTGTTCCAATTAATCTTGTAACACATCTCTGTAAAATTCCTCTCACAGCAACCAAAAGCAGGTCTTTCAAAGAGTTTGAAGCCAACTGAAAGCGTGATCGAAATGGCATATATATATGTATCTAATAACAAGTTGATGGCTCTTTTGGATAATTTACAAGATTACTTGTAAAGATGTTTATTTATTTTTTCAGTTCTCGTCATTATTTTTTATTCGATTTGCTTTTTCTACTTTATTTTTGTGCTCCTGTATAATGTTCTATCATCGTCGTCTCTCTCTGCTGCCTCTGTTTATGTTCTAAGCTGGATTTTTCGGTTTGTTGGATCAGTAATGGAGGATTCTACCCTTATCTTCTGTTTATGTTGTTTATCGTTTTGCATCCATGGAACTTGTTCTGCTCTCAGTCAAGGTGTTGTATATTGGCAAAGGTTTTGTATATTGTTTAACCATGATTTATTATTGGCAAAGTTTCTTTGCTTTGTACCTGTAAGGAACCAGTCTTGTCTATAAACTGTTTCATTCTTTGGGAAGATCTCCATAAATCAAGGCATTAGAAGAGGAATGCTAGTCCTAATTCAAAACTGAAAACTTTCGTATTCTTATTGTGTAGAAGTGACCAGTGTTATTGATATAACTGGTAGAACAATTGGTCAGAACAACTTTCAAAACATTAGCCCATTAGTGAAACTTGGGTTAAATTACTTTAACCAATTGCAAAAAGAGGAATGCTAGCCCCAGCTGCATTTACTCCAAATCTTTCCATAGATGCAGGAATGCCCTAACATGAGGAGATCTTTCATAATTTAAGATTTTAAAAAAGTAAAATCCAGAGTATCTTTGACATTTGTAGCCACCCAACTGTGTCTTTAGAAGATTTGCGACTAGGGCTAGCAAAATATAAAAAAGGAGTGATGGCCCCAGCCACATTTACTCCAAATCTTTCCATTGACGCATGAATGGCCTAACACGTGG
>JABCRI010001115.1:0-46530 GCA_015143295.1 Tetracentron sinense | reverse complement strand
TTTGACCCTATCCCGTTTTAAGCACATTGAAGCGTTATTTCATATTATACACGAGATATTAAGGTAATTTCAGGTTATTTTAAAGGTAAAATAGTCATTTAAATTGTAAATGGGTGAGGCGGGCGACTTAAATCCATCTCGACTTAAATGGGGTCGGGTTTACCCATCATGTCTCATCCCTGCTCCTACCCCATTTATGATCCTTCCAAACCCATCTGACCATACCATAGGACAAGTCGGAGTGGTTACCCATTCAACCCGGCCCGTTACCATCCCTACATGCTATCCAGCATTCAATCACTAAGTGTGTGTTTGGAAACTCTACTCACATATAATAAGCTCTTAAAAATAAACTCTAAAGAATAAACTCTAAAGTTTTAGACCCAAAAAATAAGTTACCCCCGTGCTACTTATTTGTTTAGAGGTTTTTCCTCTATTTTTAAAATTTCTAGAGGTCTAACAAGCCTGTTATCAACATTCTAAACTCAAATAAGCTTTAAAACCCAAATAAGTTCTTATTATTTAGAGTTACCAAACGCCACCCAAGTCCGTATTAGCAAAAGCTCGAACTTGCATCCATCCAACCTCTTGTCAAAGTGGTGCTAACTAGGAATGGAACGGGCCGGGTTAATCGGGTAACCCGCCCCGCCCTTATTGCGACAGGTTTGGGTGCTCTTAAACGGGGTAGAGGTGGACTTGGGAATGGAAGATTAAACTTGACTCAAGTTCGCGTTGAGAATGAGTTTAAGTCCCACCACTCGACCTGCTCGTTTATAATGTGAAAGTACTATTCTACTTTTAAATTATTAATCATAAAAGCACTTTATTATATTATTTATAATATGAAATATCGTCCTGACCATCCCAACTAATGCTTAACGGGACGGGGTGGGATGAGGACGGGGTTAAGAAGACTTTTAATAAATCGGAATCGTCGCACCCCACCCTAGTTTTGGAATGAAAACATGATTGAAGTCTTCCCCTTAAGGGGCGGGATATGGTGCCCAAGATCAAACCCGACCCATTGCCATCCCTTAGTGCCAACAGCACACGTGCGTCACAATTCAAGTGGCATTTCCGTAACATACTAACACGTAGGGCTGTAAACGGATGCAGATATTATCCGTATCCGAATCCGTTTAGTCGGATAATTATCCGGATAGGTATCCGGCGGAGCGGATTCAGATAATAAAATACTATCCGTTTATAATCGGACACAGATTCAGATATTGTCCGATCTGATAAATATCTGTCCGATTATATAATATATATAAATAATATATTTTAAATTTATAAAATTAATATAACATTTAAAATATATTTTTTAATAAAAAAATTATATATTTTATATTTTTTAAATATTAATTTATATTTTTTTAATTTTTAAAAAATTAATTAGATAATTTGGATACTATCCGATTTCAGATATTTTAATCAGAGTCGGATACAGATATCATATTTCACCCGTCAGATATTTATTTGGATTTAGATATCCGAATGTATAATCATATACGAATTCGGATATACCAATATTCCAAGCAAACCTTACTAACACGCTTTCTCACAGACAAGTAAAGAGACCTTGACTTCTTTGCCATTCACCCGTATTTTATTGTCAAACTACATGACAAGACAAGAGCTGAACATATAACGTATATCTCCAAAAATAAATAAATACATAAATAAAAGAAAGTCCAAGGGGATGATGTTAAATCACAAGAACTTAAGCGATAATGCGTAGAAGGTTCGATCACTACCGCTTCAAACCTAATTGCCGTATCATAGAGGTAGGACACAATTACGGCAGTTAATTGTCGTATCATAGAGGTAGGACACAATTACGGCAGTCATAGCTGACACTACATTTTTGGATAGTCTATATTGGTTGGCTCACAGACTTGATGCCCATTTGTTGGGGCCCACTAAACAAATTTGATATCTTCCTTCGCAAACTTAAATATTTTACTGTGCCACCAACACATTTATATTAACAAAATCCCTGTGCAAATGCACGGGTGTTAAAAGAAAATAACCTCTGAGTTCAATCACACTTAGGAGTCAACAAGTGTTCCTTTTAATCTCTATTAATTATAACTAAGATTCACTAACTCATGGGGTTCAACAACATAACCTTAATTTTTTTTAAAATATTAATAAGGGTTAAAAATTCTTAATTGGAATTAACTTTTTTTCTTTCTAGTAATCAAGGTTATATTGTTGAAGCCTAAGGATTTACTGAATTGCATTTAGCTGTGATCCGATCTCTTGCCAATCTAAGTTAAACTTCTTCACTCAATAGAAGACGGCTAGAGATTACTTTATTCCAAATCATCATTATCATTATCATCATCATTATTGCCTTATTCCAATGATTTAGACTTGCAACGCAAATTCAAATCCCCTCAATTCTAGTGGGTCATGGTAACTCCAACCTTGTACTGTAGTGGGACAATTCTTGTTGGGCCAAGATGGACCACATGCATACTAAGGAGACTCTCCGAGATAAGAGACTTATCCTTGTCCCTTGAATGGAAAAATGGAAAAATAGCAACTGACTTTCGAGAGAGGAGACTTGTCCCCTGAATGGAAAAATAGCAAGTGGGACTCGCAAAGAAGTTGTTACTTTCATCTGCTTTGTTTTCATAAAAGGGATGGGTCCACAAACCAGAGACTTATCCTTTAATTAGTATGATTAAATTTTTTTCTAAAAATTGCTTTAACCTTAAGGATTAGTAAATCTTAACCACAGTTAAGGTAGTTAAAAAGGGATATACGTTAATTAATTTTCTTCTAAAAACCAAAAGTTTGATGCTTTAACCCTAACCCTGTGTTTGGTTGTCGAGAAAATAAGTGAAAACATAGAAAAAAGAAGAAGAAAATAATAGAAAACACAACTAAGAGTTGTATTAGAAATCTGAATTTTTCTTTCCTTTTCTATATTTTTATTTATTTTCTTGGCAACCAAACATAGCATAAGGGTTAGTGAGTCTTAACCACAATTAAAAGGAGTTGAAAGGGGGCACGCTAGTTGTTTTTTTTTTTCTTCTAAGAACTATGGTTAGATGCTTTATTACAAGGGTTAGTGAATCTAAACCATAAAAAGAATTAAAATGAGACAAATTAGCCACAAGGGTTAAAACTTGTTAACCATAATTTAAAGACAGTTAAAGAGGCTTTGTGAGGTTATGAAAACTCTTAAGGACACAATAGTCATTTTACTAATAATTACAAACGAAAATCTATCCAAACTAAAGGTTGAGATTATTTGTCTAATGGTTGGAAAACCATGAGTTAATTTATAGAATTATGACACATAACAGAGTATTTACAAAATATAAAGAACGTAGAAGCTGCTATGGGAACGCCCCAATTCTTGAAGAGAAAGAAAATGAAGTCCAAGTCTCAACTCTCTAACGCCCCTTAAGCTTTAACACAGGTCCTTGTACCCTAAGCCTAGCATCATTATTTTAGTTATTATTTTTGGTAATTTTTTTAACTTTTTTTTGAGGAAAATAGGTGTAGGAAATCATTTCCAAGGGAAAAGTTTTCCTTTTAGCGTTTAGTATCCTGAAAAATACACTTTGTTGTAGAAAACTTTTCCCTGAGTTAATATTTTTGCATGAAAATTTTTAACCTCGAATATGGAGGAAAGTTAATTCCTTGGAGGGACCCTTTACTAAGGTCTCCATATAAAAACATGAACTCTCCAAAACAAATAAATTTAATTTAACTTTTTTTTAATTTTTAATTTTTTCTAATAATTCTCATATGATTTTCTGATTTTTTGTTCCTTCTAGCCAAACAGTAAAAAAGTGGAGATTTAGAAAAAAAAATTCTGGAAAATAATTCTCTTGAATATTTTTTGTATTTTCCATCCTATTTTCCATGCAAACAAACAGAGTCTAACGGAACACTTTGACAATTGGAAGTGGCACCCAGGGGTGGAGCCACATGGGTCGAGGGGCTGAAGCCCCTTTAACTTTGGAAAAAATAGTTTTTTTTAAAAGACCCCTACCTTTTCAACTATTTGTAAATACCCTTGTGTTTTGTGCTAAAAAACCTAATGATGTCAATCCTGACATGCATTAAATAGTGGGTCCTACTTGGTGCTCTGGGTCGTCAAATTTTTGATCCTTCACCCTCTTTCTATTTTTCCTCTCGATGATTATAGCTCATTAATAGCAGAGTTATCAGAATTGGACTGGATCGGACAATCAAACCGGAAAAACTGAGAACCAGTCCTCTCACTGGTTCCCAAATTTCCCAAAATCAGAACTAATTAAAACCGGCTATTTTGTAAGAATCAGAAGAATTGGATAAAGGGAGAAAAAAAATATTTTTTAAATAAAAAAAGACACCGTCAAACCGATTGAACCGGTCAAACCGGAACAGTGGTTCGACGGTCCGGTTATGAAAACTCCTCTACAGCACATAGTTTATCTTAAATCCGCAGTAGCAGCAGAAGGCCGGACTCTCATCCCGCCTCTTGTCAAGGCAGTAAAATGAAGTCAAATAACGCCCCACTCCTCAGTCATCAACTTCACGTAGTTTTTCCAACAGCACACGTATGTCACACTTCAAGTGGAATTTCCGTAAAACGCTTTCCCACGTGCCAACAAGTAAAGAGACCTTGTGTTTCTCGCTATTCACACGTATTTTTTCGTCAAACTGCCTCACAATACAGAGATCGAATCACACCCAATCGTGATTGAACTTGGGAGAGTTCAATAATCTAATATTGATTTTTAGAAAAAATATTTAAAATATGTAACCTTAGAGTTAAATAATTTTACCCTTAAGGTTAAATATTTTTAAATTTTTAAAAAATCAAGGTTAGATTGTTGAACCCTAAGAGTTAGTGAATCTTAACCATGATTAATATGGATGAAAAAGGACACATGTTGACCTGTGGGTGCGATTGAACTCAAAACCAAGGTTAGATTGTTGAACTCTAAGAGTTAGTAAATCTTAACTATGATTAATATGAGTGAAAATGGACATATGTTGACTTGTGGGTGTGATTGAACTCGGGGCGAGTTCAATCATGATTGGCTGTGATTCGAACTCAACCATATAACGTATATCTCTACTCAATAAATGTAACGGCCCCAAAATCCTACAAGGCTAAATTAGGACTTTGAAATCGCCACATTACTTAAACCTATTTAAAAACCATGCATACAAGGCATACTACACAAGTCTCAAAAAATGAGGATAGTAAATTCTGATCATAAAAAGTCAAACCATCCTATACAATAATAGTCCACACACCATAGCTCCTTATAACGAAAATAGTCTAAAACATCTACCCGGTAATAACTAAGACAACATCAACTAGAAGTCAAAAGTCTAATACAACATTCTCTACCAAAAAGAAATGCTAAAACTACTCAATAGGGATAACTGTCAAAATCCCTAGCCTCCCCCTCAGGAAGCTCACATTCTCCCTCTTCTTCGGCGTACACCTCCTCGGTCCACGGCACTTCTCTTAAACCTAAAGACAATGACATGTCGACTGAGTTTGGAATACTCAGTGGATAAACAAACTAACAACAACATAAGATAGCATGAGCAATAACAATATCATAACTCAATTTATCTAAGCTTAGTCATAATAATTTCGCGTAAAATAGGCATAATCAGAGTGCATAGCATATAACATGTCATAACATCATCTTAACTCGTGTACTTGTGCAATTCTTATCTATGAACTTAACTTAACATATGCATAGACTCATACATGCATGATTCATAGTGTGTTTGTCTCGATAACTCATAATCATAGTATTTTGTTCCGGCGACGCATAATTCATAGTGTTCGACAACACGTAGAGTGGATGTTCGTCATGGGGGATCATTCTTTCGTAGCATTACATGAGTGCGACAACGAGTAGAGTGGATGTTCGTAGCGGGGGATCATTCTTTCATGACATAATTCGTGACATATTCGTATCCAATGCATGCATGCTTGTGAGACAAGTGGACTCATGAGACTTGAATACTTACCATGCGGGTGCACGTGTGCTTGAGTGTCGTGATTGGAATTCAAAATGAGTCATCCCTTAGATTTCAATCTTCCGCTAGGAAACTCCGCCAGGTTACATTTCCCTAGTTAAAGAATTCCCAACATGGAGGATTTTTCTCTAAGGTTTGGTCTATCCGAATACTGATCACCATACAAGTAAATAGAGCATAATTTATTATAACAACACAATATTCATTTAACTTAATTTCTTCATAATCAAAAGCATCATACTAATATTTAGCATTCTTAGACATTTCAACAAACATGTAGAGTGCATTAATTATGGATACTTTGCCCTTTCCCATTCTTAACATTTCATCACACAATAATCCATCCACACAATCCAAACATACTCTATATCCATACATTCATCCCAATCCTCCATAGTATTTCTCTTCCTCTGTTCAATCCATCCATGGTATAAATCCATTTTCATCTCTAGTAAGCTTAATCCATACATAATTAGGGAAAACAAGTCAAATTATCATTTCTATCATTTATATTAAACTAATATTCATCAAACTTCATTAATAGAGTTGAGTTAGGGAATTTATCGACCTTAGGAATCATTCCCTTGGATTCAAAACGCTCCCGAGGTGATTTGGGGAAGCTTTGAGGACGATCTCCAAGCTTTCCTCTCAATCTTCTAGCAATCTCCTTCTTCTCCAAGCAACCTCCCTTTCCAAACCCTAGGTTTTCTCCCCCTTTTTGCCAAATTAGGTTAGAAATAGGTAGAGTATTTTAATATCTCGAGTAGGACCCCCAATTTATAGCCCCAAGGGTTGGGAACGAAAAGACCTAAAAGTCCTTACAAAATTCTGTCAAAAACACGAAAGACCGATCGATCGGTGGTTATGACCGAGTGATCGGTTGCCTACCGATCAATCGGTGTTTATGACCGAGCGATTGGTCAAAAACACTCTCTGAAAAATTTTCCCATACAAAATTTTGGACCAGTCGATAGCTACCGATCGATCGCTACTCCTGACCGATCGATCAGTGTTCTGCAGATTTTTGACCTACTCTACTATTTTGGCCATAACTTTTGACTCGTTCGTCGGATTTCGACGATTCAACTTGCGTTAGATTCGTCTTTCGAAAATGAACATTTTTGACATTTTAGAATTTCTAAATTCCCCTTTATTTATGGACCAAATTATCTCCAAAGTTGACTGATCTGCAATTCCATCAGACAAAACATCGGAAAATCCATTTTTGACTTAGCTTAGACTAAAATAAGGAAAAACATTAAACATGAACCTCGAAGAGGGTTCCAATACCTTTCTAATGGTTCAAGAATTACTCAATTCTGATAAACGGTGCCAAAACCAGAGCTTCCTAAAGTTCAAGGTGTGTTATGACATCCTTCCGATTACAAGTTTAAATAAGCCTTAATCACACTATACCAATTAGATATAAATTACATAAATATTAAAACATCACAAGGACTATAATACCCCTAATGCAATGCAATAAAAACATGAAAAAGATTCGGGTCTCTACAATAAAAGACCAAGAGGACAATAACAAATCACAAGACATTAGTGGTAGGGCTGCTGCCGAGGCAGCTCCCGTTCTAGCTTGATTCGTCTCGAATTGGGCTGAGCTGATCGAAATGAATGAGTTCGTATGTTAATCAACCCGAACATAAGCAACGAGGAGCTTGGCTTGGTTGAGCTTAAATAATTTTATTGTACTATTTATAATACCTTAATAATATTAGTTTTCACGAAACATAAATATGAACATGTTGTTAAGGTAAAACTTAAAAGATAATTTCACCCTATCTTAATTTATAGATTCTTTATATCATGTTTCAATCATATGTTCAAGTCTTAAGTTTCCTTTCTTGGTTTATTTTTTGCTTGAGGAATAATGTGATAGGTAAGTTTTTATTTTTTATTAAGAGGTAAAAGAACACCTAAAAACACACACAATGAGACCTAAGTGATAGATAGGAGTATAGGACAAACTCGTGAGCATACTCAAGCTCAATTATCTATAGATGAATCAAGCCCAAACTAAAATTACAAAGCCTGAATTGAGCTTGAGACGAGCTTGACCCATATATATATATATGTCACGAGCCGAGCTTGAGCAGTACCCAACTCAAGCTCGGCTCGTTTACACCCTTGGGTCAACCGAACATGAATGCGTAGGAGGTTCGAGCTCAAACCTATATGTCGTATCAAAGAGGTAGGACTTAGTTCATTTGCAATTACGGCAATAAGAGGCAACACAACATTTTTGGATGGTCTATATTGGTGGGGTCACGGACTCACGGCCCACTTGTGGAGTCCACTAAACAAAGCAAACTTAGATATTTTTTCATGCCACTAAAATAAATAAATATTTTCTTGTAGAGATGCATGCATCACAATGCGATCGAATCACCGCCAATTGCGAATTCAGGGAGAGTTCAATTGCATCCACATGTAACACAAGCAAGTGAGACTCTCAAATAAGTTGTCACTTTCATCTGCTTTGTTTTCATATAAGGAGCCGGGTCCACAAGCCAGAGTCTTCTTAGCATTCTTCTAAGTTTTAATGTAATGGGAATAGGGAGGTGGAATTGGTTTGGCATTTGGGTAATTAAAAATATAATAGTGAATTTTAGGGAAGTGGATCTGGTTTGGCATTTGGGTAATTAAAAATATATTAGTGAATTTTAATGCTTTTTCCTAAAAAAAATTGAGAGAACTTTAGGGCATGAGTGGTCACAAAAGAAAATGAAAGGATAACAAGATTAAGAAGACAACAAAACAAATCAGGACATTGTCCATACAGACATTTAACAAACCTAATTGTACCACGTTTTTATTTTTTATTTTTTATGTACACATACTTCTCTTTAGGAGTTGCTATGAAGCACAGCCCACCTTACAAACCACCTTAGATTATTCATTTAATTGTTAAAAGGATGATTGGAGAAGGAGGGGCATCTAGGAAGCACGGATATGGATACGGATACGGGATATAGTATGATATGATATGGATATGGCGATATGGCAAAACATAAAAAAAAGGATACGTGTACAGCTAGGATACGTCTGTAATTTTTTTTTAAAATAATAATAATACTATATTTTGTATTATACTTACAAAATAACCATTGGTTCAGTTCTGTTTATGTATAAAAAAATATCATATCCATGCAAAAGCAAAAGACATAGGGTCATCTCATCATCCAATAAGCAAAAAAGAAAGCCATCCTATCATCCACCAAGCAAAATATAAAGAAGACCATCTCCATGCAAAAACAAAAGAGATAGGGTCACACTCCCGAGTCTCCAAAAAAAAATTAAAAAAAATAATATTCATGGCCGTATCCCAGTGTATTCATGCCGTATCAAAGTCGTATCCGAATTAAAAAACATGTTTTTAATTAACAGGATATGTCTCAGTCGTATTCCGTACATATCCCATCGTATCAGAGGCGTATCCGTATCGAATACAGGTACAAAGCCCAATTGAAGTATCCGTGCTTCCTAGAGGGGCATAGAAACCATCTTGCAGTTATGGTAGCTGGGTGACCATGTTACATTTTTATTTGTGCCCTACAATGGGGACAAAATGGGGATAGAAAGAAAATATCTAGTTACAGCAATTATTTATTTATATATATATAGTGGGCGGTGAGTACGATGCACGTGACAGAGAGGGGAAGGTGAGAGAGACTAGGAAGAGCAATCGTAGTGAGGGTATTTTGGGTGTAAAAACTTGATGGACATTTTCGATTAAAAAAATTGTGAGAGACACGTTGGTTATAAAATATTATGAAGAGATATTTTGAGAACAAAAAATCTTTAGAGGCATCGTGGGTATGGCAAAGAAAAAGGGCGGGCGGGGCATTGGTAGACGTTCTTCTTTAGGAGCGTTTTGCCAAGAGAGCGATGAGTCCGGTTATGCCATTGAGATTGTCATGTGTCCCTTTTAACACTCCTTAACCGTGGTTAAGATTCACCCACCTTAAAGTTCACCGACTTATCTATGGTTTTTTGGAAAAAAAAAAATGAAAAAAATATAACCACAGTGGGTGAACCCTAGGGGTGAGTGAATCTTAACCACAGTTGGAGTCCGATTACGCCCTTGAGGTTGCCATGTGTCTCTTTGGACACCCCTTAACTATGGTTAAGATTCACCCACCCCTAGAGTTCACCATTGGCTTTTAGAAAAAAATATGGAAAAAAATTTAACCTAGGAGTTAGTGAATTTTAACCAAGGTTTAAAAAATTAATATTTTTTTTCTTCTAAAAACCAAGAATATGTGGGTAAACCTTAGGGTTTGGACAATCTTAACCATACTTGGAATCCGGGTACACCCTTGAGGTTGTCATGTGTCTCTTTTAACACCCATTAATTATGTTTAAGATTCATCTACCCATAGAATTCATCCAGCTATCCTTGTTTTTTAGAAAAAAATATTAAAATTTTGAAGTCGAGTTAAAATTCACTAACTCTTAGGATTTATTTATTTTTCATTTTTTTTTTCTAAAATCCAAGGATAAGTAGGTGAACCTTAGGGGTGAGTGAATTTTAACCATAATTAAGGAGCATTAAAAGAGATGCACAGCAACCTGAGTGGCATAACCGGACTCCAAGGAGTCCGGTTATAACCGTAGAGAGAATAAGGTGTACTATGAAAATTAAGCAAAATATGCAATCAAGTGTTTGTCTCATATAATGATTATGATAAGGGTAGTTTGAGAATTATAAAAAAAATCATCTACGTTTTTAAGGGGAGAATTCTAAGTATACATAAGATAAGATATGAATAGTGCTAGGGCCGAGACCACCTGCGATTGTGTGTCTCAACTCGGGATTCAAATGTATTTCAAATCCCATGTTTTTTTACAACCCAAGCTAAGACACACGGTCTTGGAGTGGTCTCAGCCCTAGACGGTCTACTAGTGGGCGGCAGGTGTATATATATATTAGTGGAAATCATACATACGCATATAATATATATATATACTAGTGGGCGGCAGGTGTGATACATGTGTGAGAGAGAGGGGAAGGGGAGAGAGATTGTGAATAGGGACCCTAGCGAGGATATTTTGGGAAAAAATTAAGAAACATTTTGGGTACAAAAACTTGAGGGACATTTTGAATAAAAACATTGCGAGGGACACGTTGGTTATAGAAATATGACGTAGTGACATTTTAAGAACCAAAAAGCTTTAGAGATTAGTCTGGGTATAGCAAAGAAAGAGGATGGGCAGGGCCTTGGAGAGACACTTTTCTTTCGGAGTGTTTTGCCAAGAGAGCAAGGAGTCCGATTACGCCACTGAGGTCGTCATGTGTCCTTTTAACACAACTTAACTGTGATTAAGATTCACCCACCCTAGAGTTCATCCACTTATCCTTGATTTTTTAGAACAAAAAATATGAAATTAATTTAACCCTAGGAGTTATTAAATATTAACTTACGCCATTGAGGTCACCATGTGTCTCTTTTAACACTCTTTAACTCTAGTTAAGATTCACCCACTCTTAGAGTTCACCAACTTATCCTTGGTTTTTTAGAAAAAAACAGGGAAATTTTTTTTAACCCTAAGAGTTATTGAATTTTAATCAGGTTTAAAAAAATTAATATGTTTTTCTAAAAACCAAGGATAAGTGGGTGAACTCTAGAGGTGAGTGAATCTTAACCACAGTTGGAGTCCACTTATGCCCTTGAGGTTTCTAGGAGTCTCTTTTGACACCCCTTAACTGTGGTTAAGACTCTCCCACCCCTAGAGTTCATCCACCTATAGTTGGTTTTTAGGAAAAAAATTAAGTTTTTTTAAACCCTGGTTAAGTGGGTGAACCTTAGGCGTGGGTGAATCTTAACCACAATTAAAGAATGTTAAAAGGGAGACATGGCGACCTCTGTAACAAGACTCTAAATTGCCCCATTATAACTGTAGAGAATTTCAAGTTTATAAATAAATCATGAGTAAGGGGTAATATGAGAATTAAGTAATACATTTTGTCTTATGTATATTAGTGGGCGGCCCGTGAGAGAGGGCAAGGGGAGAGAGAGACTGAGAATAAGGAATCTAGTGAGAGCATTTTGGAAGAAAAAAAGTTAAATGGATGTTTTGGGTATAGAAACTTGAGGGGCATTTTGGATTAAAAAAATTGCGAGGGACACGGTGATTATAGAAATATGACATAGGGACGTTTTGAGAAACAAAAAGTTTTAGGGGCATTTTGGGCATAGCAAAGAAAGGGAGCAGGCAGGGCTTGGCGAGACATTCTTCTTTCGGAATGTTTTGTTGTTTTCCCAAGAGACCGAGGAGTCCGGTGATGCCACTGAGGTTGCCATGTGTCCATTTTAACACTCCTTAATGGTTAAGATTCACCCACTTATCATTGGTTTTTAGAAAAAAAAAAAAATGAATTTTTTTAAATCCTAGGAATTAGTGAATTTTAACCGAGGTTTAAAAAATTTAATATTTTTTTCTAAAAATTAAGGATGAATGGGTGAACCTTAGGGGTGGGTGAATCTTAACCATAGTTAGAGTTCGGTTATTCCCTTGAGGTTTCATGTGTCTCTTTTGACACCTATTATCTGTGGTTAAGATTCACCTACCCCTAGAGTTCACTCACCTATCCTTGATTTTTAAGGAAAAATGTTAATTTTTTGAACCCTAGTTAAACTTTACTAACTCTTAGGGTTAATTCTTTTTCATATTTTTTTGTTCTGAAAATTAAGGATAAGTAGATGAACTTAGGGGTGAGTGAATCTTAACCGTAGTTAAAGAATGTTAAAAGGGACACATGACGACCTCAGTGGTATAATCGGACTACAAGGAGTCCGGTTCTAACTATGGAGAATTTCAAGTCTACTATTTTATAGAAACCAAAGATAAGAGGGTGAATCGTTAGGGGTAGATGAATCTTAACAAAAATTAAAGAGGGTTAAAAGGGACCAAATGGTGACCTCAGTGGAGTTACGGGACTCCAAAAAGTCTGGTTATATCAATTACCGTAGAGAGTTTTAAGTAATAGGTAGTGTGAGAACTAAGCAAAATGAGTAAGGGGTAGCATATAAATTAAGTAAAATATTCATAGGAGATTTTGTCTTATATACATATGACTATGAAAAGGGTAATTTGGGAATTGGAAAAAATCAGCCTACATTTTTAATCCATGTTTTCTTATTATATTAGTAATAGATAATACAAGATGATAAGGGTAGTTTGAGAATTAAGAAAATTTTCATCTACGTTTTTTCAATCAATGTTTTGAGTATGAGGAATTCTCTTTTTATATATACTAGCGGGTGGTACGTGCGATGCCCGTGAGAGCGAGGGGAAGGAATTAACCACAATTAATAGGAGTTAAAAGGGATACCTATTAACCCGTGGGTGCGATTGAACTTGCTAGTGGCATGTGCGATGCACGTGAGTGCGAGGGGAAGGAGTAAACCACAGTTAATAGGAGTTAAAAGGGACACGTGTTAACCTGTGGGTGCGATTGAACTCTCCCCGAGTTCAATTGCGATTGGCCGTGATTCTAAATAAGTAGATGAGCAAGGGGTAGTTTGGGAATTAAAGTAAAACATTAAATCAATGTCTTGTTTTTATATAAGGGTAGTTTAGGAATTTCAGAAAATTCATCTACGCAAAACTCTCACATTATAATAGTAAAGATAGATAGAAAGTGGTGTTCTAGTGAGCAGTGCTACTTAGAATAAGAAGTGAGTGTCCGGAAAAACTTGACACGCGATAAATAATTTCAAAATCTGACCGTTACTTACATCTTAAGGCGAGCTCTTATGAGACACTTGACAAAAAGTGAGGTCAATTGGATAAGTCATTCGAATGAAGGTTTAAAAATTAAGAATTTGTATGACATAGATAAGAACTAAGTAAACCTTGGGAGTTAAATGCTAAGAAACTAAAGTAGAATAATATGTCGAAAAATGTCCAATCACATTGATATTTTACCACGTGTCATCGGATTTGCTTTGGTGAACACCCGAGCATCCACAAATCATTGGACATGTGGCAATAAAAAGGAGGGAGATATCAAGTGGGGAGAAGTCAAAATCATTGGGAGAATATGAAATGACTTCTCCCCCTTTTGATCGCCTATTGCCCAATGTTTTGTGATGCCTGAGCGCGGGGGGATTCTTATTATATAAAGATTATGCAAAGAAAAATGGATATTTTTTAATTTTTAATTTTATGACTGAGGATATATATCATTTACCCAGGCTTAGTAGCATCGGTTACTTGTTAGGATAATTGGGCTTCTCACTAGAAGGTTTACTGATTCAAGATGAAGAAAAAGGAAAAAGAAAAGATTCAAGAATTCTCTTTCCAGGGTAAAAGAGCCCATAACGAGTTTTTTTTTTTTGTTAATTGGTAAGGTAACCCTAACGAGTTAGTAACAAAAATTAACAACTGGAGGCCTTAAGCCCTTAATCCTTGTTTACCGTTAATTCTAAGATCCTTATAATGGCTACTTTTTCTACTTCTTTATAATATATACCCTTAAAAATAATATTTTATATGTCTAGCTTTGCAAACAAAAAAAAAAAAAAAGATAACGAGCGCTTTTTTTTTTTAAGAGGATAAAAATGGTTAACTACAACACTATTATACCAGTATAATTTCAGGTAGAAGTAAAACCTAAGTAACCAGAGCGTAGAGCGGGAGCAAGAGCGGGTGCAGGAGTAAGAGCGTGAGAGTGTCAAATTTCAATTTAGGATAGGGTTGGGAGCGCCTCCGAAGCGCCAATATATATATACGTAAAATATCTATTGATGTTCTTGAAAATTACTTGTAAATGTAAATATATATTTTTTAGTTTTTTAAACTCTACGAGAAAATTGATAAAATCATTCATAATTCAAATTTTTCATCACAACAAACAAGATGACTATTGAATTATTAAATGTATCATTCTAAATTCAATTATAAGATTACTAATAATTAACAAATTTTATATGAATCTTGCACCCTACAAAGAAAAATAACAAAATACACTTCATTTCACATGAAAAATTAGGATAAAAGTAAAACTTTACACAAAAAACACACTTTTAGGTGAGAGCGAGGTTTACAAAAGTTGAAATCGAACTCCTGAGATGAAAGCGAGGTTTGAGAGTGGGAGCGGGTAGCAAGTTAGGAGGTTTGGGTTACTAAGGGTAGAACTCAACGGTCATTGACCCTATGCTGTTAATATTATTAAGGGGTTTTATTGCTTTTGTATATCAGCTGTCAGGTTTATCCTAATTTGTAAATATATTATTGGGTAAAACAATGTATTTGAAAATTAACTCATTATTTATCAAACGTTAGACAAAGAACTTCAAACCTTACTTTTAGGCTTTCGTTTAAAACTGTTCATAAAATGACTACTAGGCCCTCAAAAAATTTCATAACTTCACAATACTCCTTTAATTGTCCTTGAACTATCGTTAACAAAATTTTAACCCGTGTGATTAATTTTTTTTGTTAAAAATCAAAGTTAGATGCTTTAACCCTTACCATCCAAAAATAGATGCTTCAACCCTAAAGATTAATGAATTTTAACCACAGTTAAAGAGAGTCAAAAGGGGTCATATTAATTTTTTTCTTCTAAAAACCAAGATTAGATGCTTTAACCTTAAGGGTTAATAAATTTTAACCACAGTTAAAGAGAGTTAAAATGAGACAAATTAACTATAGAAGTTAAAACTTATTAACCATAGTTAAAAGTCAGTTAAAGAAGCTTTGTGAGGTTATGCAATATCTTAAAGACTTAATAGTCATTTTACTAACAATTGAAATGGTTGAAAAATAATGAATTAATTTGTAAAACTGTTATACTTAATAATGTATTTGCAAACTAAGAAGAATGTTGATATGCAAAAACCCCACTTAGAATTTGAAAGATCATATATGTATATTCCACAAATGAAAGAAAACCATTAAAAACTATGTAATCCATCACATCAAATCAAGGCGGATCTTACAAAATTATGTTCAATGAATAGTCTAGGATAACATCAATAATCACTATGATATTTCATTGACACTTACCATTATGTCTTTTAAATGTAATGAAAGAATGAACTCATTGTGAATGAGAAAATTTTTCCACCCTCATCGTGAATGAGAGGTTTGAAAAAGAAACTGGTAGGGCTTGGGCGCCCGACTTTCAAATTTTTTTTTATATTTAATATACGAGAAGAAAATATTAGAGTGCACGTAACAACATCATAAATAAATCTACAATAATTTAGTAGAGAGTGAAACTTCGTAGTAATACCCATTGTAGCCTGGGGCGACAATGGGTCCAAAATTTCCTTCCATCTCAAATATTAGTGCTATTCGCCACTTCAATTCTTTCCTTTCCTATGTAATTTTTTCATTAGCTAAAAAAAAGACATAATCTAATTTAGAGTTGTTTTTATTGTAATTCTTAGAGCATTCCTAGCAGCCTCCCCAAAATAACTAAAAAGTTATTTTGGTGAGTGGAAGTACTAAAAAATGGTTAAAAAGGGTCTCCACCAACCTCTTCAAAATAACCATTTTAGTTTGGTGAGTGTACAATACTCACCAAGTTTGGTGAGTACTGTATACTCACCAAAGCTAAATATTTCTCTCATTCCTTTATTGTGGTCTTACATAAATAATAAAATAAAAGTTTCTCTCCATTCGTATTATTGTGGCCCCACACAAATAATAAAAGAATATGAGTTTTAGCTATTTTGATGAGACTATTGAGAGTGTTTTAAATAAGTGAATAACCAAAATAGGAAAAATGTAAGTTTTGGCTTATTTTTATGAGTAAAATTTGGTGAGGTTGCTAAGAATGCTCTTAAGGACGTTTATGGCACTAATTTGGATGGTTGATAAATATCTATTATAATTATCACATAAGCCATCTTTTAATTCATGTTTACCTCACTGAACTGATTTTCCAATTCAGTTCTTCTTTCTTTGTCATGCACTTCTCTTTAATAAGAAGACAGGAAGAACGTCCAAAAGTGGAGTGTTAGACACTCTTACAAGAGGAAGAATATGAAGCTTCGAGGAGAGAGAGAAAATGAAGTCCAAGTCTCAACTCCCTATCACCTCTTAAGCTTTGACACATGTCCCCAGGCCTAGCAACGTTATTTTCGTTATTATTTTTGGTAGCTTTTTTGACTGTTTCCTAACCTCCTTACAATTCGAGGTGATGCCTACTTTGAAATGGAATGAAATTATTGGTCCCTCTCGTAACCCGAACTAGAGAGACATTGCTGCCAAGATTTACTCTTTAGTAGACCCCAAATAATAGAGAGATCCATTTTAGAGGGACCCTTCATGGAAATTTCGCGGAAATTAAAGATAAAAATGAGCCTAAGACATTACTGTTAGAACCACATGTGATCGTGTCTTGCATATGCCCGAAAATTGGTTTGGGGGTATCCACACATCATCTGGCATGTGGCGATAAAAGGGGAGAAATCATTTCATTTTGTTCTCATGTTTTTAACTTCTCCCCACTTGGTATCTCTCTCTCTTTTTATAACCACATGTCGGATGATGTGTGGAAGCCTAAGATAATGTTTTTCTGGCATCTGCGAGAGATAGGGATGGCAACAGGCGGTCTAATCGGGTAACCCGCTCCACCCCTATTGGGACGGGTTTGGGGAATTTTTAAACAGGGTAGGGATGAGTTTGAGAATGAGATGTTAAACCTGAGTCAGGTTTGGGCCGGTGATGAGTTTAAGCCGTCCCGTCCCATCACACCACGTCCCGTCCTACCCGTTTATAATATTAAATTATTATTTCACCCTTAATTTAAAAATAAAATTATCTCATTATAGTACTTAAAGTATGAAATATATTCACCAACCACCCGACCCCGCCCCATCTAATGCTTAACGGGGCGGGACGGGGACGGGTTAAGAATTGTTTTCAAAAATCGGAAGAAACCCTCCCCGTCCCGGGTTCGGGCAGGAGTTTTCAATTAGGGGCGGGGTGGGGATGCCTGCCCTGGGCCAAACCCGCCCCGTTGCCATCCCTGCCAGAGATAATCCAAAGTCCGACGGATTTTGAATTTGAATGGTTTTGAAAGAAACCGTTGACTTGATTTCGAGTTAGTGAAGGAAAAGAGAAGGGGAATATACCGTAGAGGAAAAGATTCGGTGTGATGCAGTGCAGTTAAATACACAACTACTCTTCAACTTTCCCTCCATTCCCATTCTCCTCTCTCCCTCTCTCATCTTTGGTTTTTCTTCTCAGTTATTTTTCTGATTCTACTTGTTACATATACAGAACAAGATCATGTTGAGCTTCTGAAAAAAAAAAAACTATTAAGGTACACTAGCCATTTTCTCTTTCAATTCCTACTGTCAGATACGTTGTTATTTATTTATTTTTTGTTTCCTTCTTGTTTAGAGAATTTGGGTTGTTTCAATTTTTTTCTTCTTTTTTATTTTGGAGATCTTTTCTTCCATTCTTTTTTTCATGGATATGGGGTTTTCCATGTGGGATTTTTTTTTTTAAGCTCTGGGTTTTCTTACCATATCTGTCAGACACCTGATTAATAAATAAAAGTTATTTTAGATTTCATTTTTTTCTGAGAAAATAATAGCAGAAAATGTTATTCTCATCTGGGGTACTTGTAATTCATCGAGATTTGGAAGGTTTTTTTTTTTCTTTCCTGATTCTTTGAGCCAAAATATTAGGGGTTTTTCTCTCCATTTTTTTTCATGTTAGGATCTTAGTTTCAGGTCTATGTTTTTGTTTGTTAGTTTATGTATTTTTTCCACTAGGATTCTACACCTTTTTTCTTCGTTTCCTTTGAGGTTTCCCTTGTTTTTTTTCAATTACTTTTTCGTGTCTTTGTGGGGCTTTTGGCCTTTCTAGAAGATCATGGCCAGTTTTCTCTTTTGAAAATGAAAAAGGAAATTTTTTTTTTTTTTTAAAACACAAGACCTTAAATACTTCTGCTTTTTCAATTAATTCCAATCGATCTCCATCTTCTTCTTCAGTGGAAATCTGCTATTCACTGAAGAGCTACAGGGGAAGCAGGGCAGTTTGACCACCCTTCTTGAATGACCAAAATGCCCTTCATCATTTGACACACCAAGTCACAAATCCAACTGGGTCTCAGGGTGCTCAAGTCATTACAAGGCCATCTTTGACTCTCTGAATCTATTTTCTTTCCCACCCTTTGAGCTATATGATCTTAAATTGTCATGAACTGAGAAATTCTCTGCTTTTTGCTTCTTATTTCTTTACTCCAGTCATCATCATCATCTTGGAAAATCATTTTTATAGAGAGGGCTTGGTTTCAAAGTTTAGAAAACAGGAGCTCTCTCTTTGTCTTGAATTTATGTCCTTTTTCTGCTTGTTTCATTATCATGACAACATTGTTTAACTCGGCTGAGTTAACTCAGATGTTTGAAGATTTTCTCATAACTTGGTAGAGTACAGGTTTTGATCTCCCCCTTTTTGAATCTTGCAGGATAGAATTGTTAGAAAGAGAAGTAACAGAGAAAAAAAAAGCTTGAGGTAGCTCCTTAGCCATGGCTAGGGAACAACTACAGGTGCTTAATGCACTTGACATAGCAAAGACTCAATTGTACCATTTCACGGCAATTGTGATCGCCGGAATGGGTTTCTTTACCGATGCTTATGATCTCTTCTGCATCTCCCTTGTCACCAAATTGCTCGGACGCTTGTACTACCATCAAGAAGGCTCACACAAGCCCGGCACATTGCCGCCTAATGTGGCAGCTGCCGTCAATGGTGTGGCATTCTGTGGCACTCTTTCCGGACAGCTCTTCTTTGGTTGGCTAGGGGACAAGATGGGTCGTAAAAGAGTCTATGGCATGACCCTTATGATCATGGTAGTTTGCTCCATTGCCTCTGGCCTTTCCTTTGGGAAGAGCGCAAATGGGGTAATTGCTACCCTTTGTTTCTTTCGATTCTGGCTAGGGTTCGGAATTGGCGGTGACTACCCGCTTTCTGCCACAATCATGTCGGAGTATGCCAACAAGAAGACTCGGGGTGCCTTCATTGCTGCTGTTTTTGCTATGCAAGGTTTTGGTATATTAGGAGGTGGGATGGTTGCTATTATCATTTCGGCTGCCTTTAATAGAAAATTTGATGCCCCAGCTTATAAAGATAATCCGACCGCCTCAACTGTCCCGGAGGCGGATTATGTCTGGCGGATAATTTTAATGTTTGGTGCATTACCTGCTGCACTGACCTATTACTGGCGTATGAAGATGCCCGAGACTGCTCGTTATACTGCACTTGTTGCAAAGAATGCAAAACAAGCTGCCATGGATATGTCGAAGGTCTTGCAGGTTGATATTGAAGGAGAACAGGATAAGGTTGATAATTTATCACAGGAGCCCGCAAATTCGTTCGGTTTATTCTCTAAGAAGTTTCTTCATCGCCATGGGCTTCACCTGCTCGGAACTACCAGTACATGGTTCTTGCTCGATATTGCCTTCTACAGCCAAAATTTGTTCCAGAAGGACATTTTCAGTGCAATCGGGTGGATTCCAAAGGCAGAGACTATGAATGCCATTGAAGAAGTTTATAAGATTGCAAGGGCACAAACATTAATAGCTCTATGCAGTACTGTTCCAGGGTACTGGTTTACGGTGGCTTTCATAGATCGAATTGGGAGATTTGCTATACAATTAATGGGGTTTTTCTTCATGACTGTGTTTATGTTTGCACTAGCCATTCCTTACAATCACTGGACTCATAAGGATAACCAAATTGGGTTTGTTGTGATGTACTCACTGACCTTCTTCTTTGCCAATTTTGGACCTAATGCTACAACCTTCGTCGTGCCAGCTGAAATCTTCCCGGCGAGGCTACGGTCGACTTGTCATGGTATATCGGCAGCTGCCGGAAAGGCCGGGGCGATTGTAGGGGCATTTGGGTTCTTATATGCGGCACAAAATAAGGACATAACGAAGAGAGATGCAGGGTATCCTGCTGGTATTGGGGTAAGGAATTCTCTCATGGTGCTTGGTGTGATCAATTTCTTGGGGATGGTCTTTACCTTCTTAGTACCCGAGTCGAAGGGGAAATCTCTGGAGGAGATGTCAGGTGAGAATGAGGATGAACAAGAAACAGGGGTGGAGTTAGAGCGGCTGGGTGGTCAGAACAGGACTGTTCCAGTTTAATTAGGGTATATCGATTTAGCTGTAAGTTTTCAGAAGAAGAGTATCTTGTATCTTCTTCTTCTACTTGTTTCTTTGTTGGTTCTGGTTTGGGAGTTCTGATTGTACTTCATACCAACATAAATATGTATAATATCTTGCTGTTTTAAAATTTCACTTGGGAAATCATTCTTATTAATAAAAATGCTGTAACAGTTACACTACTAGAGTGTCTGTGATTTCTCAACTTCTTGTTAAATATGGAATAGATTTAAATTCCAAGTTCTCTAATGTCCTTGTGAGGATTTGATAAGATCTTAACTTTTCATCCTTGAAAATTTCTATGCTCATCTTTGCTTTTATGAGTAAAAACTTAGGGGTCAATTAGTACTGATCAAATTATTGAAATTGATTAAATCATTATAACCACTTATGTCGGGATTAAGACGGAATAATAGCATTTGGTTTGACCCATCATAAGCGCGTTTGAGACAATCAATTAAGTAAATTAATAACAGGTGATTCTATAATCTTGTTGGTGACGCATATACTCCTTTAGAATACAAGTGAATTTTTAAACACTCAATGTTCAATAGATAATCACTTAAGCTTGGGAGAGAAATTCTCCAAAATATCTCTTTTTCTCTTTTAAAATTGAAATTTTTTTTTTTTCCAAAATGACTAGGTAATCACTTATCCACATGATAATTGACCACACCCCTTATTAACAACAACGCTTATTGTGTAATCAATTACGCCTGTAATATTCCAAACAAATGGTACCCTTTTACTCGCTATATTGCATTGTCTTATCTTAATCCCAAAGTCCTCCTACCCCTAAGAGTGGGCACACCATTTTTTGGTTTCAACTGTTATATCATTTCCATCAGTGACGAAAATTCGCAGTTACTACTGCAAAAAATCCATTAACTACACGACTAGAGTTCTTCTAAGCGAATTGCATCATTGAAGGAAACAAAAACATCTCTACCAACAAGTGTCTGTCTCCCGTCGACTGAGTTACCTGGTCAAGAAGCCATAGCTTCTATAAGTGAGGCGGTTATTCGATTGCTTTTATAGAAAAATCCATTAAAGGTTTACAGCTAATACAGTTGAGAAAAATTCTAATGGTGTCCCCACCAAGAGAGTCTTTCATGGAGCCAAACCTTCTGCATATTAAATGGCATTCAATGGTTAATATGAGCATCTGTAAAGATAATCACCAAGACTCACCTTTGAATAAACTTCATGGCTACTGCTTTGAAGTTTTACTGAGGGAAGATATATATATATATATATATATATATATATATATATATATATATATATATCTCACAGAGGGGTAGGGTTCTGTCTAGATTCACAATTGATCTACTATTCTCCTCAAATAACCTAGTACGAAAAAAAGAGAGGTTAAAACCACTACTTTTCGGCATAGTCACCAAGTTGGATTTCGGTAATTTTTCGGCCAGGAGAAAATTCAGAAAATATTGGATAAATTTGAAAAATTCAGGAACAATTTAGTAACATGTTGAGCATGATATAAAAATAATAAACAAGATTATTAATTATAAAAAAATATATATTAGATATATTAGTGAAATTTTAAACAATCATGAATAATTAGCTTTTAATTAGTAAAATTTGTGACTTTTTAAAAGAAATCATCTTTTTTTTTTTTCAAAATGCCATGAGTACTTCATGAATGAATCGTTTGACAAAAGTTACATTTATTAAAATATCAGAGAACTTTGTTACCATTCTTCAAAGTGTAAGCATAACAATACTCTCAATGCGCGAACAAGAAGAACTAATTTCTCCCGCATTTCTCATATGTTAAGAGAATTACTCAAAAGTATGAGACTGAAAATCTTCCGTATTGATTTCCATGAAATTAGAATAGATTCTGACAAGGATAGGATTTCTATATGAATTTTAAACATTTAAATTAATCATATGAGATTTAGAACCTTCGACCATTTCAAATTAATTTTGTGAAAAGAAGTTAAGTTTAATTTAATTTATATATATATATTAACTCAGGTCATTTTGAACAAGATGGACTTAGGATTTGCTAAGAAAAACGAACATAAATCAAATGAAATTGAAATGATCAACTCAAATTACCCAAATTAACTAAAGTTTAATCTAATTGATTTGCATTGCATGAGATTCAGAAAGAGGTTTCTACAACTGGTAAGAATACAATTGTAGTTACACTATCTAAATCCGTACTCAATCTTTGTCCACCCTCTGGCAACCTCATCAGAGAGGAAAATATATACATATAGAAGTGTTTAACAGGCTGGGCTGGAAACAGTTTAGTCACTAGGGGTGTCAACGGGCGAATTCGTATTTCGAAGCCTATTGTAAATGTTACGTGCTTGGGCCGGGCCTATTAAAAATTTCAAAATACAAGCCCAAATATGGGTATGAAAGCCCGTACTGGCAAATAATATAACCTAATTTCTCTACTGTCCAGAAGGCACACTGTCTTAGCTAGAGACTTGGACTATATATGTGTTATTTCTTGTATTACCAAATAATTGTCTAACAATACTCATCTATAACTAACCATTCTAAGGATATATTTAAGAGGGGAGAGGTATTAATGAGTCATGTTCATTGAAGTTTGTAATGAGCGGTCTCCTAAAAAGATGACTAGTGGCATACTTTTTTTGAATCCCACCATTGGATGTTAAGTTGGGTCCATTGGAGACATGTGTCAAAAAAATCAGTTTATTTGGACATGTTTAGACCGTCCAATTAGACCCTAATTTGTAGCATTAATCCCTTATGGTTTACTTGACCATATCTAGGATATAGAAATGACTGATCTTCCCTTCTTCGAATGGATGGTCTATAAATGTCCAATCAAGCTAATTTTTACCACGTGTTTCTCGAACAACCCGTCTTGACATCCAACAGTCAGATTCTGAAATAACTTCCCAAGTGTCACATTATTAGGGACCGCTTATTACAAGCTTCAAGCTTCAATGAGCATGACTCATTAGAATGCTACTTAAGTAACTTTACTTAAGAGATATCCTACATTAAGATGACATTTAAACTGTTGAGTGATTTTAACATCGATTTATAGGTTCTTTTTCTCCATAAACTGTCCAAATATTAGATGCCATGGATACTCTTTAAATAGCTTACTACGTACACAATATAAAAAAAAATGTTTTTAGCGACGAAATATTAGCAACGGATACAAAAAGTATCCCTATATATCACCTTGCCCACAATCTCACTCCAGGTCTCTACTTGGAGTACGGAGATCTGATCTCGTATGAAGGACTTCAACCCTCTCTCAAAATTTTCTGACTCACATGTGCTCAAATGCGGCGCAAACCTCGATAATTTAACGAACTTGGCCTAATACTCGGCCAGACTCATCTCTCCTTGCTCCAAAGACATAAACTCCATCTTCTTCTGCTCCCTGACAAACCTAGGGGAGTATTGCCTGTAGAAGACGTCCAAGAACTCTCCCCATGTCCGTGGCTTTCCTTCCTTGGATGCATCCCTTTGTCTCAATACCGATCTCCACCAATGCTCGGTTTCACCTTCCATCACGAAGAAAGCCCAGTCCACTCGCTGCTCATCAGTGCAGCGAAGCACCCGAAAGATCTTCTCCAATCGCATAGTCCATGCCTCGAAAACCATGGGGTCTATATTCCCATAGAAGGTAGGTGGATGGAGTCTTCGGAACGCCTCAAGCCCAAAGAGTGGTGTGCAGGTGGAGGCACCAGTGTCAGAGTAGCAGCAGGTTGCGTGGCTGCAAGAGTGGCCATGGTGTCGATAGTAGTCTCTCAAAGCTGAGAGAAGTCGGACTGTTCATTGTCCAATGGAGTTTCTCCTCAATTTCCTCTAGTCTGGTATCCTCGACCCCTTGTACCGTGTCTCATGATTAAATATTGAGAATAGTAGTAATCCATGATTCTAACTTGGAGACCATATTCAAACCAATAATTCACTAATGTACTTATAACATAGATGGTAATTCACCGAGGCATACACATAATAATATAAGTACACAATTCGGGTTCCTAACGAAGCTAAGACACGAGTTCGGTTGAAGTCTCAACCGGTTTAAGGCTAATACTAATTGATTAGTCTATACTTGGAATATGACTCCCTACACAGACCTTATGCCTTTGCTCTGATACTAACTTTGTTGCAACCCAAAATCCCACCTAGGAACATATGAGACTTTAATCCGTGACTTATACATCAAACCATCCTACAAGAGCGTCTAAAACAATGTTAAAAGTGGAAGCTAAAATTTTCTTTCATATTAAACCGTATTCCAAGTTAAAAAAAAAAACTAGTACAATAAGAGTTTAATAAAATAAACCATCATAAGTAAACATCCCCACTTTAAAACAAGTCAAGGATAATATATACATTTGCTCACTGGACATCTCTCAACAATAAGCAAGAAAATGCCACTTGTCGAGGCCCTTATCCCCCTTAGATGTTCTTCTTCAGGACCTTCTTCGATGTACTCCTCCCTACCTGTGGAGCTGGAGCACAAATATCAAAATGTGGACCTGCCGATAATAACAGTTCGGCTGAGCATTGAAAAGCTTAGCAGATACTAACTACGAAATAACATGACTTCATATGGAATTCATTTATCTCAATTATCAAGCATACTTCAATTCAGAAGTGCAGAAAAATCATAACTTCGATATCAATATGCATACTTTTCAAAACTATATACTTTAATTTACTTTCTTTGAAAACCATATACTTTTACAATTTTTTTCATGTCTTTTACTTTCTAATTATCATCTTCAATTTCTTTACTTAACTTAGCTAAGTTGATCCTTTTTATTTGAGATTAGGTGACTAATGGTTATACCTGGTCTAAGCACACTAACACCTTACCAATAACATCTTTGTTCATTATTTTACTTGTGATCATCTGATTAGTGGTTGTACCTGGTTTGAGCACACTAACATCCTCCCAATAATATATTTTACCTTTGTTTTACTTGAGATCAGGTGATTAGTGGTTGTACCTGGTCTAAGCGCACTATCACCCTCCCAATAACATTTCTTCTTCAATATTTTATTTGGAATCAGATAACTAGTGGCTGTACCTATTTCTTAGCATACTAACATCCTTCCAATAACATATTCTTCTTTTATTTTACTTGAGATTAGATGACTAGTGGTTGTACCTGGTCTAAGCACACTATCATCCTCCCACTAACATCTTTTACTTTCTTTCATCTTCTTTATTTTACTTTTCAGATACTCGTACTTATACAAAACCTCGATCATGTAATTTGAAGTACTCATATACCATTTGTGAGTGACATATAGGCAATAAGACTTCAATAACATGGTACATGCATTTCAATTCTCAATTCATAGTTTTAAACATACTTGCATATAATTTAGACACATAATTCTATCTATTTAATATGCTCTTCATCAAAATCAATGCATCATGTCTTCTCTTACATCAAGAATTCACCACATGAACAATTCAATAGAGTATAACTAAATGTTTTATATTAAACACATTGTTTTCATCATTTCTTTCAATAAAGAACACTTCTAGATCATTTGGTAAAGGTTATCTACTTCAATTCATCATCAACATGCTTTTACTTTCATGTCTCATGAAAAAAAAATCACAATAAGATTGAATGGTGGAGTAAAATCTATAACACGTCATAGATTAACATATTTTTCATTTTAATTTAAACTAAGGAATTACAACAATACTATTTAGTAGAGAGTATAGACCTTCCGAGATCGAATCCCTATGATCTAGCGCTTTAGAAAGACTTTGGGGGATGAGACCAAGCCTTTTGTTCCTTCTCCAAGTTTGCTGTCTTGAAAACCTAGGGTTTTCTCATCTCCTTTGCCAAATTGGATGAAAATGTCTTGGATTATTAAACTAAACCCTCGAATTGGATGTTCTATTTATAGTCCTAGGGTTCAAAATCCTAAAAATCCGGACTTAGACCTTTTAAAAAAACTAAACTGTGTAAATTCGTTTGAATGAATTTATTTTCGTTCGAACGAAAGTGTTCGTTCGAACCAATTTTAGGTCCTTCAAACGGAAATGTCTTCTGAATTGAGTATTCAATAAAATTTCTTTAGCTTTGTTCGAACGAATGAGAATTCGTTTAAATGAAAATCTCAGAACTTCTTTTCTTCACTCTCTTGTTTTGTTTGCTCGGATATTTATATTTATTAACAATTCCAAGATAAATTTAAGATAAAATATTTATCAAAGTAACTTTATTAACATTGAGTATGACCTACGTTTTGATTTTGACCATGTTACCATTTTTGACACGTATGCCATCTTTCCCTTTTTCCCTTAACTATTTAAATACTTTGAATGTTTACTCCAGGTTTTAATCACTCCAAAACATATGCACATACACATTTATAATCCTCATTAACATTTACCATGCCCACCATACATGGGAAGCTTTTGGCCTTTATCAAGCCTATGCACAGTACTATTCACAACATTGAATATTCAGGGTTCTACAGTTTCAATTAAGAACAGGGTCATCAACAACCTAGCATATGACCTGCTTTTAACTTATAAACTTTTTTCTTTATTATAATCTTGCAAACTTATTTATTAAAAATTGAAATTATTACTATCTATGATAAAGAAAGTTAAAACTATTGTTAGTATTAATATAAATAATATATATAATATTTTCAGCTAAGCTTCGAACTGAGCCAAATCAAATAGTGGTTGGAATGAGCTTAACGTGTTTAAACATTCAAGCTCAAATTAAAAAAAACCTTAGCTTGATTTGTTCGATTTGGAAATGTGAGCTTAAGCTAGGCTCAAATGAGTCGAGTTGAATGGAGCAAACTGTTGTGTAAAGTTTCTTGCATTCAACTTGTTACGGTTTTAATATTGTTTTACTCGGCCTCCTTGTTACACTCAATCTCAATTCCATTGTTGTGCACTTTTTTCTGACACACACGTGTCAGTACAGTTCGTACAATTCTTTGAGTATTTTTCTAATTGGATTAAAAGTTTGGTTCAAATTAAGTTTTTTTACTGAGTATATAATATTATATTTGATCTAGAATTTTCTATTTTACCTAAATTTTTTGAGTCTCTAAAAGAGTAGTGATCTCCATTTTTATTTTTGGTTTTTTTACTATTGAAGTAGACGACCTCTCTAAAATGTAGAGTTATCGTTTATTTATGTTTTTGATGACGAGTTAGTTTAACTTGAGTGTAGTCAGCCCATGAACTTCTCAATCCAAGTGGCATTTCTGTAACATGCTTTCCCACGTGCCAACAAGTTGATAAACCTTGACTTCATTTTTGCCCACACATTCTTTATCGTTAACCAATTAAACAACGTGGCACACTCTACTTCTTGCGGGATGAGATAGCAGGATCTCCACTCCCCCCCCCCCCTCAACGCGAACCACTAATCTCTAACAGTAGATAAATGATATCCCAAGAAAAAAAAAAAAAAAAAAGACAAAATCTGGCCATATAACGTACGTGCATCTCTTTTTAAAATGACACAATTGTTTAGCCTATGTTGAACGTAACGCAGCTCTCTAACGTCCACTAATCAAGGCTATATGAGGTTGGCCCATATTTAGACTAAAAAACAAAAACTTACATGTGGTATCATAAGGACTTTTGCATGGTGGGTCACGGACTCACGGCTCCCGGGAAGGCATGATCCATGCATGCAAATTCCTATTTAGCCACTTAATTCTAGTGGGTCATGAAGGACAATTCTTCGTAGTTTGTACGCAATGGACTCTTTATTTTATGGAGTATACTTAGGGAGAACATGAGTCACCCTACCATTATAGAATTATTTAGACTATTCAAAAGTCCTTATGATAGACATTTTTGTAACACGCTTTCCAATTGGCCTTGGATTGTCTCAAAAGCAAGAAAGGCCTCGGGGTTCCATAGACTAGGGGACAAGTGGTGGAGAATTCAAAATCATGGGACCCATGATTTTGACTTCTCCACCCATAATAAGACATGTGGCGATAAGTGTATGAGAATAAGGGAGAGAGATATCAAATGGGGAGAAGTTAAAATAATAGGGAGAAATCAAATAACTTCTCCTCATTTATAAGCCAACTGTCGCACAATGTATGGAACCCGAGAGGCCTTTTTGGACCATCCGAGGCATTTCCAATTATGTAACTAACACAAACAGTCAGACGTAGTGAAGACTAGCCATATAGAGATTGAATTAAAGCCGCCAATCGCGATTGAAATTGGGAGAGTTTTTTCACACCCACAAGTCAACATATGTCTTTTTTAACCCTTATTAATTATGGTTGCGATTCATTAAGAATTAGGATTCAATAATTTAATCTTGAGTTTTTTTAACATAAAAATAAACACTCTAGGGTTAAGAATTTTTAACCTAGTGATTCATTTTAAAAAAAAAAAAAAAAAACTAAATATTAAGATTAGATGGTTGAATCTTAAGAGTTAGTGACTCTTAACCAAGATTCATAAGGGTTAAAAAGGACATGTGTAGATGCGATTGAACTCTTCCCGAGCTCAATCATGATTACCTTTGATTCCATCTTAGCCAGATAACGTACGTACATCTCTATTCAAACAAATCAATTCAAGGCTTTCCGAGCTCAACCATGATTACATTTGATTCGATCTTAGCCAGATAACGTACGTATATCTCTATTCAAACAAATCAATTCAAGGTTGCGGTCAGAAACACTTTATTCCTGACCGAAACATTGTTGATGGAAAGAACCTACTGCTAGCAGTTCCAACGATGTTGGAACACCGGCTGACATGGGTGCTCAGGTTTATCTCATTCGAGTGCGGCTGATAGTTATAATGTTTAGCCCCTTTTTTTAAGTTATATACTCGGCTCTCTAATTCAGTAATCATATGATATTTCGGCCTAACCAATTAATTAATCATATGAAATCATACGATGGATGTTGCGGCGTAATCATATTTAAGACTATAAACCCAAAAAAAAAAAAACTTAGATATTATATCCGAAGGACTTTTGAATAGTCTAAACTCTAGAATGGTGGAATCGGATTTACTTTGGCGGACGCCTGAGCCACGGCATCCGGCATCCGGCATCCATTCATTAAAGGAGAGACGTACGTGTCTCCTTTGACACCCCTTAACCATGGGTAAGTTTAACCCACCCATAGGATTCACCAACCCATCCTTGGTTTTTTTTTTTTCTAAATATTTATTCTATTTTTAAAATTAAAAAACTGTTTTTAGAGTTTTTTTAATATTAAAAGCAGTTTTTTAATTAAAAAAAAGAAAAACTAAGGATGGGTTGGCGAACCCTAGGGATGGGTGAACCTTACCCATGGTTAAGGGGTGTCAAAGGAGACACGTGGCGACCTCTAGGGGTGATAACCGGAATTACCAAATCCGGTTATCACCATAGATGATTTGGCTCCTATATTTTTCTCCTTCTACTTGGACACAACATCTAGATACTAACTTCAAAGAACCTAAAGTCACACAATGAACCTTACCAAATCCGGTTATCACCATAGATGATTTGGCTCCTATATTTTTCTCATTCTACTTGGCCACAACATCTAGATACTAACTTCCAAGAGTCTAATGTCACACAATGAACCTTGGTTCTCGGACTTGCGAGGAACGAGTAATACCAAAGGGATAAGGAGTATGAAATTTTGCATCCTTTCTTTTGCCCTTTTTTTTTTCTTTATAGTGCCATCACAATTTCTTTCCCGTGCATTGCACGGGGTATTTGCGAGTATATATTATATATTAAAGAAAATAGGATGCCTATGTGGCATTCTTCTTTGATCTCCATTCTAAGATTTGTAATATACCCTCTTTGACTCTCCATTCTTATCTCTCTACCAAGTCCCAAGATGAATTGCAATGAGGGGGAGTACCAAAACCTCTATTAATGGTTTTACTAATAATTAAAAGTTATTTTAATTAAGCTTTTTTTATTATTATTTTTTCTCTTAATTATTTTGTGCACCCCATGCATAGTATGTATATATATATATATATATATATATATATATATATATATATATATAGGGATAAGCTAAAGTTCACGCAATGCGTGAACTGCTTATCGTTCACGCAGGCATAGTGTGATGGCAGTTTGGTAATTATACAGACTATTGAGAACATTTTTGAAAAACAATAAATCGTTGACCAAGCATTAAATGATGACAGTTTGGTAATTATAGAGAGAATTAAGGAAGGTTTTGGAAAACAGTTTTCTTCTTATAACTACAAAAATATCATTGATCTTCCTTACAATTACAAAAATGCCATCAGATTTTCAAAGCCGTGAACTTTGAACAGTTCACACATTGCGTGAACTGTAGCAAGTCCCATTTATATATATATATATATATATAATAGAGGAATCCATATGAAGCCGTGTTAAAGTTGACCATTGACGGAGTCAGTGACGACCGATTGATGCAATTTAATACACCACCACTCTCCTCATACTTCATTGCCTTCTCTTATCTCTCTCTCTTTCATTTCTTGTTTCTTATATTACTATAAGAGGTTCTCTTATCTATTGCATTTACAGAAGAAGATCATTCTTCTGGGCCTCTGTAATTCTATTTTTCCTTTTCCTTGTTTGTATATATATATATATATATATATATATATATATATATATATATATATATATATATATATATATATATCATAGTTCTTCTTAACAATTTGCTTAATGGTTTCTCCTTCTATTGTTTTGCAATTCTATTTTTCCTTTTCCTTGTTTGTATACATTTATCATAGGTCTTCTGAACAATTTGCTTAATGGTTTCTCTTTCTACTGTTTTGCAGATTAATTTCCTTTGGGACATACAAGGAAGAAAGCAAAAAGAGAAACAAAAGGGGGTGATGGCCACGGAGAAGGAATATTTTGATCGTTCAGGACCTTCACGCCTAAGTTCTGTTGACTGGTAAGTCCTTTTTCCACATATTTTGCATTATTTATGGCAACATTAGATGCCCGAGATTCACACTCGGGCACCACTCTTCAGTTGACACGTGGGAAGGTATTTAACAAGGGGAGTGATAGCATGCATTGCATAATCTGTTGAATGGTACACGTACACCTCCCAAGCTCACCGCATGTCTTATTTGACATCTATTAACCATGGTTAAAATTCACTCATACATCAGGTTAAACAATCTAACATTAGTTTATAGAAACAAAATTAACCTTAGTAATGATTTCACTCATTCATGTGGTTAATTTTTTGAAGATATTTTTCTAAAAATTAAGGTTAGATTTTTTAACCCTAAGGGTGAGTGAATCTTAAGCACAATTAATGAGTGTCAAAAAGCACATGTGATGAGATGAAAAGGTATGCATATAGTGTCAAACAAAACAGGCAAGATGCATGCTTTTACCTCCTTAGTAGAACACCATTCCACGCATTAACTGAAGAGTGGTGCCGAGTGTGAATCTCAGGCATCTGCCAGAGGTAATCTATTGCCATTATATATTTTCCACGTTAGAAGGACTCCGTGGTGTTTACAAAGGCAACAATTTTGGAATTAAATTAAATTTCAATAAATTTTTTAATTCCTTTTTTTGGGTAAAAAAAGTCTCATGTTTTAATAAAAACTAAAATTAATAAAGAGAAATTTTGGAATTAAGTTAAAATTTAATTAATTTTTAAAAATCATACTCTTAGTTTTGAAATTAAGTTAAAATTCAATCAACCTTTCAAAATACCATTGTCTTTGTATACAATAAATGGTAGTTTTGGAATTAAGTAAAATTCAGTCAAAGTTATGAACCCATATGTGTAAGGATCAATGTTACCTGGTTCGTTGGTTCGCTCGTTTCAAATTCGGGTTCGCAATTCGTAATTCGCCACTCTCAAGTGAGTACGGTTCGGTAGAGGTAGGATTAGTTAATTCGTTTTTCGGTTCACTTAGGTTTTTTGTTGGTTCGCTTTGGTTCACTAGCTTAATTCATTTATATATATAATAATTTTAATACATTTTAACTCATATAAACAAAAATATAAGCTTAATTTTTGTAAATATTGTGACCATTCAATTAAAAAAATAAAATAGTATTAAAGAGAGGGAGTGGTTGGGTGGTGTGTAGGGTGTGTGAGTGAGAGTGTGGGTGTGTGTGTTTCCTTGTTTTGCCTGCAGCTGAGCTTTCACCTTGTGGTGTAGTTGCCTTAACAAAAAAAAAACCAGTGTTACTGTATTTAGTCCCACATCGAACTAGGGTCCAAGCTCTCAATCCCTTAAAAGTTCCATCATGACCCAAACAGTTGGTACCCGTTTTGGGGAGTGTTTGGGTTAAGCTTCTAAGGGTTGAGAGTGTGTGGTGTGTAGGGTGTGTGGGTGTGTGAGTGAGTGTGTGTTTCCTTGCTTTGCCTGCAGCTTTCACCTCGTGGTGTAGTTGCCTTTAACCATAAAAAAGGAGAGGGAGTGGTTACCCGAAAGGATTTTGCTAGCCCTCACAAATTTTCCAACAACGCAACTGGGGCAGGCGGTTGGGGCTAGCACTCCTCTACTCAAAAACATGAGTACAAAGTCATATTCTAATAGGGAAGTGATTTAACACTCTCGAATAGTACATATTATCGAGAGCTCAAACATTGGATTCAAGATTTAAAGGTGTTAAGCATTAAGCGGGGCCATCATTAAGCGAGGCCATCATTTAAAGCATATGTACACATGACACCATTGGATTTTAAGTTCAACGGTCCACTCTTGATAGGAGGTACTATCAGAGTTTTTAACCTCTTTTCATTCTAATTAGTCAATCATAGAGAGGGAGAGGGAGAGGGGTAGGTGGGGTTTACTTTCTCATGTTTTTGTTTTTATTAGTTTACTTAAAATGATAGTTTGACATATGACAAGAAAAAAAGACAATTCGACTTGTACTTGAAATGATAGTTTTGTACTTGCCTCATATGCCATTCTGCCTAACGAACATCATTGGCGTGATGTTATTGAATCCGAACTTACACCATTTTTGAACTCTTACCGGTTCGTTCAAAAAGATCCAACTGGATCGAATCGATCTATGAACTAGTTTACTTTGAACCAGTTTGCGGTTCGTAATAGTACCCAACGAACTAGGTAATCTTGATAAGGATAGTTTTAGAATTAACTAAAATTTAATCAACCTTTAAATCAATATAAGTAAATAACAATTAATATTAGAATTAACTAAAATTAATTCAATATTTTGAATCAATACGAGTAAAGGGTAATTTTAGAATCAAGTAAATTTCAATGTTTTGAATATGCCCATTCTTAAACATGTAATACTAACAAATAGATGTGAAAGATATATATACACCGCTCATCTCACACCCTAAATGCAGTAGTGTATCTTACTTTTAACTATTTTAACTGTGGTTCACATTAATCAATTTTAGGGGTTAATATTTTATCCTTGAGTTTTAATAAAAACAAAGGTTAAAAATACCAACCACGGTTAAAAAGAACTAACCACATTTAAAAGAACAGGTGTGAGGAGCGGATTAAAAAGGTAGCTCCAAAATTTTTTTTTAAACAGCTTTCGTCCTTCCCAAAAAAAATTGTAGGAAATGTGAAAGTCACCAAAGATGTGTAGCAGCCAGCTTGGTTGAGGTGTCTACATGCTAGAGCGAGACCAGCAAATGAATCGACAAGGGCCTCAGGCTCTTGCTCCCCCATGGTTCGAGTTCTTCGGTTTTCAGTTACTTCATCTGCTTATAGATGATGATGATTCCTCCATCATTGGTGCCATCTATGAATTCAGACCCTCCCCTTCCAACTGCAAGCACCACTCAACACAAGATGCTCCAAAATATGTGATTGCCTTCCGAGGCACCATACTGAATCCACACACCCTCTTACAGGACTTTAAATCAAACACCCGCCTCACTATAAATAGACTTCACACGGGTTCTCGCTTCGAAACTGCAAATCAAGCTATCGAAAACATGTTTAATGAGGTTGGATATTCAAACAATATCTGGTTAGCTGGCCATTCTCTAGGGTCAGCCATTGCAATGCTCCTAGGAAAGAACATGGTGGTCAAGAAGGGTATTTTGCCCAAAGCTTTTCTCTTCAATCCACCATTCTTTTCTGCTCCTATTGAAGGAATATTTACGAATGAGAAACTGAAGGATGGGATTCGCATCGCAAATAGCTTTGTCACAGCAGGAACCACTCGATTTGTGAAGGGTAAACAAGAGAGAGCTCAATCAGAAGATCAATTTGCTGCTTTGTCGCGATGGGCTCCATATTTATTTGTGAACAAAGAAGACCACATATGTTGTGAGTATGTAGGGTATTTTGAGAACAGGGAAAAGATGGAGAAGATTGGAGCTAGACGCATTGGGAGGGTGGCGACCCAGAATTCAATTGGTTCCTTATTATGGAGTCCGATTCGGAGGGAAGAATCAGCAGAACCACTGCACCTCCTTCCCTCAGCGAATCTGAATGTTAATTTGAGTTCTTCACAGAATTGTATAGAAGCTCACAAACTTCAACAGTGGTGGTGGCTAGATTTGCACTTGGAGTCCAAGCTATACCAGTACTTATAATATGCATCCGATCATTCATATGAACTAGCATACGCTACATGTAGAGAAGCCGAGCCCCTTGAATGTCATTTGTACTTTATACTGCTCTATTAATCGGAAGCAAATCATTTGTGTTCTTCCCTGTGGCCATCAAACACCATGCAACGGAATCAACTCGGCATGATCAAGTTTAAGGGAGGATGTTGAATATTAAACTTTGTGTTTCCAAAGTGGTCAAAGTGGTGTGTGTTACCAAAGTTGTGGGTGTTAATGTCTTTGAGTTAAAGAGGGATATGAAAGTCCTCATGAAGTCTATATAAGAGACTAGTCAATGTGTTTTGTAAGCAAGTCAAGTGAAGTAAAAAAAGAAACGTACAGACTTTGAGTCCTCTTCTTCTCCTTCCATTTTTGTTTATTCCTCCACCAAATGATAAAGAGTTAACAGGAAGAACCCAATGGAAGAGCAGAGACCATTTGCTTCTCTATTATACAATTACAAGAGATGATTGGTTGTGGGCAATTTTTATGGATTTCTTTTGTTAGCCTTTTATCAATTTTCAGTTGGAAAGACGGACTGTAGTTTACATAAGCTTACAAGCTCCACTTTCTTTTAAAGTGATAACTTTGTTGAAGGGAAAGACATGTGCTATAATTTTTCATTGAGAGAAAAGACACTTGTTTTGAACCAATACAAGTTTTTTCTTTGAAAATAAAAAGGACTTAAACGAAGAGGAAACTAATCTTTTGTTCTCTTTTATGCTTTGCATTTTAACTAAGAAAACTTCTCATGAGATTTTTCTGTCGGAAAATATTCGCCTCCTGGCTAGTGGAGCGAAGGAAGGCGTCTCTTCCCTCCGTTTCTCACCATATGTTTCTATTTTGACTACCTTTAACTATGGTTAAGATTCACTAATCATTAAGGTTAAAGCATCAAATTTTGGTTTTTTATTAAAAATATTTTGACTATGAATTTTTTAACTGTCAATTTTAAAAGAGAATTTTTAACCTTTTAACTATGGTTAAGATTCACTAACCTTAGGGTTAAAGCATCTAACCTTGGTTTTAAGAAAAAGATTAAAAAAATTCAATGTACCCCCTTTTAAATTCCTTTAACTGTGATTAAGATTCACTAACCTTTAGGGTTAAGCATCTAGCCTTGGTTTTTAGGAATTTTTTTTAACTATAACAGTTAAAAATTATTACCATGGTTCAAGAATAGTTAAAGGGGCATTGTGAGATTATAAAATGTCTCAAGGATATAATAGCCAATTTACTATAAGTTATAAACGAAACTCCAACAGAATGAAGGGTTTAGGATCTTTGTGTAACGGTTGAAGAATGACGAGTTAATTAGCAAATTTATTATACATAACATCATTAGCGGCTGATATTCAAAAACCTCTTTTAATAAACATGTCTTATTATGTTGGACTAGCTCGGTTAGAAATATATTATAATGAACCCTGGGCATAAAGCCTTAGGCCGAAACCCTCAATCATTTTCGATGTAATTGAAGGCAAATAGGGAAGAGTTTGTGAGACTCTGCTTGTAAAATCAGTCAATTATTTGGGGCTTTCCGTCATTATCATGGGCCCTTCGCTTTCATTACATTGATGTGGATTGCAAGACGGAAATTGGCCTTCGAATGCAAAGAAAGAAGGGAGTTTGACTGCAAGACCCACTCACCTTACTAAATTTCGTATTAAAAATTAAATATTAACTTTATATTAAATCTTTGACCTCCAATGAAGGAGTGGAATGGGGCTATATATATGGAAAATACAAAGATTTATTAAACTAATTTCTTTGTAAGTAAAGATAAAAGTTGATATCGATTGATAAGAGGATTTGCTTTCCCATGATTTTACTCAACAACACACAACGCAATATGTATCGATAGTAGGTTCGTTACAATACCAAGTTCCCAACCCGGCTTTGAGTCCGGGCCTTGCAAAGCTGCCTGTGATAAGTATAGGTATGCTCTAGTGCATGCAACAGTCTTATACTGCATGAGCTCCTACGGGGCCACCCAAAAAAATTCTTACCCTAATGAAACACATCTCAGCTTTTGGTAATAATATCCCACTGATTTTCGTATAACATTAATGGCTTCGGATTTGCTCTGTGATACCCGAGCTGGGCGCTCGTCATCCACACTTCATTGGGCAATGGCGATAAAAAGGGGAGAGATATCAAGTAGGGAGAAGTATAAATAATGGAGAGAATGAAATAGAACAAATCCGAAGCCATTTTAATGGTAGAGGACCCACGTGTTTGGTGCTCGGACATCCACCAGAGCAAATCCGAAGCCAGCATTAATGGTAGAGGACCCACGTGTTTCAGTCATAGTAGCATCTCCAAAATATTGGGACTCGCATCCAGCCTCTTGTCTATGGCCGGCCCATCCATTAGGCCATCAAAGCCTTTGCTTTAGGCCCCATTCAAAAAAATATATATTAAAAAGGCCCCATTTAAAATATTAAAAATAAATAAAATGCCCATTTAGAATATTAAAAAGGCTCTATTTATAGTTAATTTTTTTAATAATATTAAAAAAATTTAAAAAAAAACTCCAATAAGAATTTTTGCTTTAGGCCTCCAAATGACTTGGGCCAGCCCTGCTCTTGTCTAATTGTTGTTTATGAAAGCCGTAAAATTTTTTAATACTTCGGCGTTTTCCAACAGCAGCACACGAGTAAGCAACGCTTCCCCCTTTGGCTGTGTATCTTACACCACACATTTGTTCGAAGATGAAGTCCAATTGTGGGTGTGGGTGGTGGTTTGGGGGGGGGGGGGAGGGAATGGTTTAGAAATCCACTCCTCTTAGGATAGTTACTGAATCCTGTTGACCTCATTGTTGTGGAAAGACATTCAACTTATTACAATGTCAGTATTTTGCGTTCAACTTGTTACAACGTCCTTATTATTCACCTGGCCCTTCGATACACACAAAACTTAATAGCATACAGGCATGTATTTGAGGATTTTCTAATTGTATTAGAATATGTTTTAAGTTAGGTTTTCGACTATAGGGTCTTTTATTTTGCAAATAATAAGTTTGTTTGAGAGGCTGGGAGAGAGTGATATTTGTATTTTATTTACCTTTTACTGCTAAGAAGAGAACCTCTCCATGGACATATCTCACATCGAGTAAACCACGTAAATCTTGTGTTCTTGTATATTTCTGTTTTCGTTTTACAAGTTATTTTCACCCCACTCATCTCCTCATTAAAAAAATGGTTTTTTTTGTGTTTTTGTAAAAGAGCCCCTATCTTTTCAGGTATTTGCAAATAACCCTTGTGTTTTGTGATTTTTTATTGTGCTCCACTAATTTTTAAAATTTGTGTAAATCCACCCTTTCATCCAAAAGTTATTTAACATATGTTACATTTTTTTTATTTATAAAATTTGCATTTTAACCCTTTTTTAATGGGTTGGACAGAACGTAAGCCTCTATAAGTCATCACATGCATGTCCCATTTATCCCCCTCTTTAAATGGGGTTAAGGATAATCGATCTAACATTAATATTTAAAAAAAATATAAAAATCAAGGTTAGAGGATGAACCCTAAGGGTGAGTGAATCTTAACTACAATTAGTGAGTGTTAAAAGGGACACATGACAGCTTGTAGAGTCCCCTTTAACTGTGCTTATGCATAATCAACCTAAGATTAATATTTTCTTATTCTAAAAACCAAAGTTAGATGCATGAAACCAAAGGGGAGTGGATCTTAACCACAGCTAGTGGGTGTTAAAAAGGACATATGACGGCTAGTAGAGTCTCTTTTAACTGTGGTTAAGCATTATCAATCTAAGGTTAATATATATATATATAAATTCTTTAAATGCAAGGTTAGATTCAAGAACCCTAGGGGTGAGTAAATAATATTACCCACAGATGTTAAAAGGGACACATGGCGACTTGTAAAGTCTCCTTTAATTATGCTTAAGCATGATCAATATAAGGTTAATATTTTTTTATTCTTGAAACCAAGGTTAGATGCATGAACCCTAGTGATGAATGAATCTTAACCATAGTTAGTGGGTGTTAAAAGGGATATGTGGAGGCTTATAGACCCCCCTTTAACTATAGTTAAGAATAATCAAACTAAAATTAATTTTTTTTTCTAAAACCCAAGGTTAAATGAATGAATCCTAAGGGTGAGTGACTCTTAACCACAGTTAGGGTTCAAGCACTTCTCTTGTGAAAAGTTTGCAAATCTTCTTAAAAGAAATATAAAAAATGGTTAAAAAGGTCATTTAGTAAACTAACTTTTAGATGGAAGGATGGATTTGTAAAAGTTTTAAAAGTTAAATGGGGCATAATACAAAATCACATAACACAATGTGTATTTAAAAATAGCTGAAAAGTTAGTGGTCATTTAAAAATTTTTTTAAAAAAAAAACACACGTACCTCTCAATCCAAGTGACATTTTTGTAACACACTTTCCCACACCGACAAGTGAATAAATTTTGGATTTTTTTTTTGGATAGTCGATATCATTTACCTACGTCAGTAGGGTGAGGCGGTTAGAAGTTAATTAGCATGGGCAGTGGAACTCTTGCTGCTCGTACCCGGGGGATTAGATCCCCAGACCTTTCCCTTGGAAGGCCACACCCCTACCACTCTCGCAAGAGGCGGGGTTTATTGTTACCACACGGTCTTTATCATCAAACAACCATACAAAATTTGACCCTATAACATATATCCTATTACTAGCATTTCAAACCTAGATGCCATATGGGTAGTTCCTTCTTTTAGTGGAACTTTTAAAAGTCCCGAACATTAATGTTTTGGATTAAGAGATGAGTTTGGAAAGAGAGAGGAGAAGGTTTCTAACCTTTTTATTTGATGATATCTCGTATTTATCGAGTTCAATTTAATTAGAAGTTTCACATCTATGAACTTTAAAAATGCAAAAATTTTGCGGAAACTTGAAAGTTTCATATTTGTAAAACTTTTACGCTCTAAAAAATAACATAATTGTAAACATTAAGTAAAATTAGACATGGAACAATGAAAGTTTTAGACTTTAAACTTGGATGTCATATCATAGGGTTAGGATTTCCTTTAAGGCAATAAGGAGGTGACATAACATTTTTGAAATCTATAATTTTTTTTTATAAAAAATATGTTTTATATTATTTTAAATTAATTATTTAGCAAGACATAATCATATGGTAAGGGAAAGGCCAGCCCATAAACAAAGAGAAATAATACTTGTACAAAAGATATATGGATTTGGTTCTAAAAAATCGGGAACTACGTTCTCAAATCCCCACCGTTTTATATCTAAAATGTTTCTTATGTTCTTAATTATTCTTCACAAATTTAATAATTATTATTAAAAATTTTATGTCACTGTACTTATCCCTCTAAGAAAACACCTTGTGTAATGCTTAGCATCATTTTCTTTTTAGACTCATTCTCTTTTTAAATTGAGAGAATGTTAGTCATTCGAAGATAATTACACATGTTTGGTCATAAAGAAAGTGATGTAGCATTGCTCAAATAACTAAGCAGATTTATCCAAGTGACATTTGTGTAATACGTTTTTCCACGTGCTGACAAATTAATAGACCTGACTTCATTATTACCATATGTACTTTATTGTCAAACAATCTTATCATAGTAAATGCGTGTTGGCCTATATTAGTTCAGTTTAAATATCAACTGGAGCTCTGCATCATGCAGAGCTCCCTTTTTACACTACATGGGGCAAATATGTAATTATTGATAATTACACTTTTGCCCTATGTAATGTAAAAAGGGAGCTCCCCATGAAAATTAATCTCATATTAGTATGTGTTTAACCATTTAAAAAAATAATAAAAAATCAAAACAAGTCCAAGGTCCCGGGGCGTGAGCTTTGGCGTCTACACTCTTCATGAGATGTGAAAATAAAAAGAAGAGAGATATTGTGGGATGGGGGGGGGGGGGAAATCAAACGACTTCTTTTCTATTTTATCTCCAAATGTTGGATGAAGTGTGGACGCCCAAGCGCATGCCTCTGCATCCGCCATAGGTAATCTGATGCATTTTTTTCTTTTTGGCAAGCCATTCAATTCTAGTGGATCATAGAGGACAATTCTTGTACGGTAGAGTTGGCCACATGAACTCTTTATTTTATGGGAAATACTAGGGAGATCATGATTAGTGGATTTGTTGATTGGCTTCGGATTACCACTAGTAGATGTCCGAGCTCTAGCTCGGGCGTCCACAAATCATGGGGCACCTGGCGATAATTTGATGAGAAGTTATTTCATTTTCTCCTCATGATTTTGGTTTCTCTCCACTTGATATCTCCCCCCTTTTAAACGCTACTCTCGGGCATCCACCAGAGGTAATCCGAAGTTTTTTCTATTGCATAAATATCTATTTATATATCTATCTATCTCTCTATACTAATACTGTATGTAGGTCAGTTTGACGTGACTCCTCCAAAGGCCTCTATTTGAACTCTACATTGTTACCATGTGTCGTCACTTATTCAAAGATTAGTAATGGACCTCACTTCAACCCCAGTCAATTAATTTAGGGTACTGCTACGAGCACCCCAATCTTTTCTTACTGGACATCAACTAGATCACTTACTAACTGGACACCATTAACATGTATTAAATTCTACGAGCACACCAAGAAGTAAAAAAATACATATAATTTTTCTAATAATAAACCAAACTAAATTTAAAACATCATAATACATTACAAGTTACAACTTACAAAAGGAAGAACAACTGGTGTTGTAGTCTTTCACTAATAATCGAACCATCTCACTAAAAAAAATAGTTTACCAGAAGTAACAACAAAGGTATGTTGGCTGCACTCCACAAAATCGAAAGAGGGGTGTGAGGGGTTGGGAGCAAATGATTCTGAATGCTTGCTTGGAAATGTAACAGTATAGCTGACAATGAATAAGATGAAGAGCCCATAGCCTAATCCTGATATATAATAACATCTCATTACTTGGTAGAATTGATTTTGTACAACTTTTTCTTGTGTTCTTTGGTTGAGTCACTAGAGCAGTGAAGTTTGGGATGAGCTGGGTTTCTTATGGCACATTTCTTATAGCACAAGTTGGCTGCCGAAAAGGGTACACGAGTTACCACCTCACCTTCTCCTCCCACTGTGGCGTGGCATTCTTTATTTGAAGATGCTGTAAACTTCAATGACTCCTCTTTGAAGAGGAAGGATCGATCACATCTAAAATTTTGGACTGGCCACTTCTAAACTTCTATCACAATATGTGCTTAATAAAACATGTATGCCTACAAGTTACAGTTCTCTCCGTTGTAAATAAAGACTGTCATTATTTTGGGATGATTAGATGCACAGATTGATATATGTGAGGTAATGCCATCTAAACACCTAGATTCCTTAATAGAGCTAGTGCATTTCCATAAAGAGAAATGTCATGGAGCCCAGATCACACTTGCTGTCTAGTCTCTACTTGCTACGCAAGGTGTTTGGCAGCCTATTAGGGTGAACATTGTGACCAAAATAGGACACTAAAACACTATTCACCACAAATAAATCCTCAATCATCCAAGAAAATCGTTCCATTGATTCGATAACTACAGCCTCTACTGTCCAGAATATGAAACTTGAGGTTAATATATGAAAATCATTCCACTCAAGAATCAAGAATTACTTCGAACTAAATGGCAATAAACTGGACGTCAAAATATGAAACTTGCATACCATATCATACTTACACATAATTGAAGCCACTTACGCCGTGAGTAAATTGGATTTACAATTGCACACACACAACACACAACAGACGACCCAAATTAACTTAAAATGACTAAAACCCCATAGCATTATGAGAAAACTTGGCAGTAGCACCAAGCCCAGCACGAGCTGCTTCCAAATGTTAAAACAATCCCGAGCACACCTGTGTCCCAGCTCTCACTAGCAAGCCACCACTTGTAATTCCATTAACGCTAGTGAAAACATCATCCCCAGCACTTCCATTTGTGTGACTGCTGTTGCGCCCCACCTTCCCCTCTTCTTACTTTGAAGCATGTGCTGCTATAAACTCTGGATGCCGTGGATGGCTGCTCTCTTGGAGTAAATTATTAGCATCAATGAGTGCGGCTGCTGACTTGACAAGCCATTAATAATGCGATTTATGTGGCATCCCTTGGTTTCTTTGCACTATCTGTTAGGGTCCCATGTGATCTGGCACAATTCTTTGGTTTTCAAAACTCGGATTGTATTGCTGTCAATAGAGAATAATAAGGTTAAGGGTCTCACTAAAGAAAAGTGATCAAACAGGGACCCTTAAGTGTTATTAAAGCAAAAAAGATGGTCAGGGTTGGCGACCGTTAGATCTTTGGTGTGATTCCTCTCAACCCTTGGATCTTATGATAGGTAGGGTTCCAAGGGTATATAAAGAAAGGGGAAGTCCCTATTTTCTCTTACGTCATTTAGAAGTCTCATGGAATCAGACCTAAGGAGAAAAAAGAAGATTCCTCTCGAGCACAGTACGAAAAGCCAAGCATCACACCGAGAAGGGAATAGGGAAATTCAAGCAAAAGGTATGAGATTATCTCTTTCAATCCCTATCTCTTTTGATTATGAATTCTAGAAAACTAATTGCACGGTCTAGATCTAGGATTGGAATAATCTTGTTTAGGTTTAACATGTTATGTTATTATTCTTGAATCCCAACAATTGGTATCAGAGCACAGGTGATCGTATTTAATTGATTAATTGATTCGAGTGCATCAGATATAAGAAAATCGAGAAACAGAAATTAAAAAAAAAAAATTGGCGGTTTTCTATTGGACGGCGATTCCGCCTCCGTCCATCACCAGAGGAGGCTGCCGGTGGCAAGGTTTTTGTCGTTGGAGGGTGGTCGATCTTTTGGCACTGGCGGAAGCCGGATTGGTGGCCGGTAGGGCCCCCAATAGAAAAAAAAATTTGTTTCGAGTGGGGGAGACAGAGTCACAAGGGTCAACCCGACCCCGTGACCCGACCCTATTGGAACATATCTGACCTGAACCTAATGGGTCTGACCCGAAGTCAAAGGTTTCGACCCGACCCGAATATAGCCCGACCCTAATATGTCCTAGCCCGGTTCGACCGGACCGGCCCGATGGCTAAGCCATACCGGACCGAACCGCTTCCCCAGACAGGACCGCGTGTCAGCATCGAACCGCGCGCGTGTGACATGTAGTTCCCGCGCGTGAAGCGCATCCCCCTGCACGTTAAGTGAACTCCCTACGCGTGACACTTGCAGGGAGTGTCTCCCGCATGTGACACGTTCTTAGGACACTTCCAAGGGGAGTGTCCGACTAATCCAGAGGTTTTTAGGTGTTCTAATTCCGTTTTTGGGGTTCATTTAGACTTCTGAGCACTGTAAAGAGTTGTTTTAGTGTATGGATATCATTTTCTTATGATTTTGACATTAAATAAAGGAAGAATTTGATACTTTAACCCAAATTAAAATCAAGAACTATGGTTTAGATCATCCTATGGGGTTTAAGTTTGATCTGTAAGGTAGTGATTCGAATGGGCATAACTGAAGTAGGTTAGATTGTCTTTCCCAAAGGTGACCGTCCTATAGGAGGTTAATTAGGATCCTTCGAATTTGAGATTTTGATCTCCTTTAGACTGCAGTTTTGTACTCAACTGCATTAAATAACTAGTCTTGCCCAAAGGTGTCTAGGGACTTCATGTAGATTGAGTGGGGCAGAATGATTTGTACGTGACGATGAGAGAAGGATAACCCTCTTGCCCAAAGGTGTGAAAGTGTCCTAATCAATCCAAAACGTGATAGATCAATTTTGTGCATGATTGTTGTCACCAATTGGGGGGTGAATTGCATGTCGAAATCTCTTACCCAAATGTGTGATTAGATGATGTGCCCACCTGTCCCATAAAGTAGAAGTAAGCAACCTTAAGTAAACCACTTTAGCTATCCGACTTAACCCCTAGACCGGATAAGAATAATAAATCTTAAATAAAGTCATGCAATGACAAATATAAAATGAATTATTATAATTTGTGCAATATTTTGTGAAAACATACCATAACATAGAAAACAATGACATTTTTAGATATGGATGAGTCTGTTGTCATAAACATTTGACGGGATTTGAGCCTCTAAATGGTTCAAAACTATAGTTGGAGGATGCGGCTAGTATATAGTTTTGGGTTGCCTTGATTACAACTTTGTCCTCTTGGAGGAAAAGCTGAGATTGCTCCCATTGCTGAGGTCTTCCGGCCGACGTCAATCAAGAGATGGTCCTTGCATTCAAAGTGGGAGAAGGCCATATGAGGTACCCTGATGATCAATTAGGCTTCTTTCAGAAGTCATCAGGGGTGGTATTCTTGCTGTTGATACTGCTAAGGTTCTTCTTGAGACTATCACGAAGCAATTATGGGGTCTGTAGGTCTCGTCAGTACAGTTGTTTGATCTTATAACCGAACTAAGCTTTCCATTGAAGTATGATTGTACTGGAACTATTCGAGAGCACATCTTTTAAGATATCTAATTGATTATCTCTCTTAGAGAGCTGTAGTTGACCATTGAGGACGACTACACGGTGCATTTGGTTGTATCTTCTCTCCTTATCCTTTGATGCTTTTAAAGTTAATTATGTACCCAGATAGGAAGTGGACCTCATGAGCTGATAGCTGTGTGTGTTAGTGAGAAGATGCATAAGCGTGGGAAAGCTGCGTCTGCAAACTTGGCTGAATTCTGTAGCAAGAAGAATTTTAAGAATAATGGTTTAAGATTATGCTAATTCTCGAGTGACTGGATGCATTATAGAGGAATTAAAGTCTATGAATATATATGTTGGAAACTAATCTCATTACCTTTTTAATTCCTCGTCATT